>JAWZYT010002073.1:0-122625 GCA_034508575.1 Petrolisthes manimaculis | reverse complement strand
TCCTCCTCCTCACAACCTTGCTCTCTCCTTTTATTCTTGCTTCATCCTCACAATTCTGCTCCCTCCTCCTCTCTCACAATCCTGCTCCCTCCTCCTCCACCTCCTCCTCACAATCTTGCTCCCTCCTCCTCCTCCTCCTCACAATCTTGCTCCCTTCTCCTCTCATTCTAGCTCCCTCCTTCCCCTCCTCCTATTTCAGAAACTCTGGTGCTTCCTTCATAACTGCTGCACCATTACATCCTACTGTCTCACTTCTCCACTAACTTACCTTCCTTTTTCTTCCTAGGCCTCGAGTTGCCTGCCTACACTACTCGGACACTTAGTCTACACCCAACACGGACACCGACCTACATCTTACAACGGAACACATCTTACACAGACACATTTTATCATATCTTACATTAGCACATCTTAGTAACAGACACATCTTATCACATCTTTCACTACCACATCTTATCACATCTTACACTAACACATCTCACACCAACACATCTCACACCAACACACTGCTATCCTCATTTCTAATTAGTTCAACCTGAGGAGAGTTTTGTTAGCGAATGACATACTAAAAAACCGATAGTGTGTTTAAGGGGAGTAATTCACTTTCGTTGCAGTGGAGTGAGTGCCCATGATTCCTCCAAAGTATGCCAGGAAACAGAACCAAGCGAACAAAACTAATGGGTGTTCTGTTGCTTGGAATAGTTTGGAGGAATCGCTTGCTCCAGATTTACCCCCAACGCTGCACTTCCACCTTCAGGGCTCAAGATTGAAGAGGGCAAATATTGAAGGAACTTGTTCAACGGACTTCCTCCTTCCTTTCCACCTTGTCTGCATGGTTGCCAAATGATCTCTTCTATTTTCGTCATATTTCTCCTTTTTTTTCCTAATACTTTTAAGAGCATCATCTGAGTTCCCAAGCGTTGATCAGTGTGTACATAATATACACATAGAAATATATAGAGGCTGTAAAAAATAATAACATAAATGAATAATGCCTACAAATAATGGTGAGTTAAATTGGCTCCATTAACCTTGCACTCCACCACCCTCCACCACCACGCAGACACCCTCACACACCCACCAGCACCCCGACTTCACCCCACCATCACCCCGATTTCACCCTCACACCCACCACCTCCACTCTCACCCTCACACACCCACCACCTCCACCCTCATCCACCACCACCCCGACCTGACCCTAGGGAATAAGGATGCATAAATCACCAGACTCCCTCCACCTCCACCTCCCCCCTCTTGAATCGACAATTTTCTCTTGTCTTCCGCTTCGGTCTGTGGCAGGAAGTGAGTGTGGTGGTGGGCGGCGACGGCGGCTTTACTGACCTCTTCCCTTACAGTCGGTGGCAAAAGTCCCGTCGCCACATTGGTCAAGTTATGAAGTACAGTCAAGAGCACTAATAAGTATACAGATGTGCTTTGAATACCGAGAGACAGCAGAGTGTGACTGCACAGTGTGAAAATATATTTATGATTCACAGGCCACGTAAGCTGGAAAAAACAGAGTAACTTATTGATTGACCTGCTCCCTGGATATTAAAATTCTGTGTGTGTGTGTATGTGTGTGTGTGTGTGTGTGTGTGTGTGTGTGGTGTGTGTGTGTGTGTGTGTGTGTGTGTGTGTGTGTGTGGTGTGTATGTATGTATGTATGTATGTATTGTGTGTGTGTGTGAAAAGTTATAATAAATATATTCGTTCGATGATCAGTGTTTAAGTCAGATCCTTCAAGAAGTGACTTTTGCCCCCAACTGTACAAACTGACACAGTTACCTTCACTTCAGTCTTTCTACAGGATTAAAAACTGCTATAAACTAATTACTTAACTACCTCGGTGGCAGTTTGCGTTCAAAGTCGTCCAACAGGGAGAACGTTTGACACACTATTTCAGGGCATTCAGTTCTCACCTTTCTCAAAAAAAAAAAAAAAAAAAAAAAAAAAAATAATCTTCGGTGAAATAGGTAGGCAGTACTTTTAGAGGGTCTGGACGCCCTATCGATCCCCAGCCACTCCCGTTCAATTTCTCTTGTGCTATATCCAGTGTTTTATTTATTTCATCTTCTTAGATTCACTGCTCATGGAAAAAATGAGGATAAAAATTGAGAAAAATGTGGAAAAATGAGTAAATCATGACGTTAAAATGAGGTACCCTGTCGCCTCATGCTGCTAATTCATGAAGTACTGTACAGTCCGGCCTCAGGAATTCCTACACAGAGCATTGATTACAAGTGGTCTATATTCTACACATACTGTATTACAAGTGGTCTATATTCTACACATACTGTATTACAAGTGGTCTATATTCTACACTTACTGTAGTTACAAGTGGGTCTATATTCTACACATACTGTATTACAAGTGGTCTATATTCTACACATACTGTATTACAAGTGGTCTATATTCTACACATACTGTATGACAAGTGGGTCTTTATTCTACACATACTGTATTACAAGGGTCTATATTCTACCACATGACTGTATGTTACAGTGGTCTTTATTCTACCACATACCGGTACTGTATTCATTATACTGCCGACTGACTTCAAGTATTAAACATATAATATTACTAGAAAAAAAAATTGTGTTAGGAAATGAATGTACCCAAATTTTCCAGCTGCTATGAACCCTTAATGGACCCTGTGATGTGATGTAGTCAGAAAATTGAAGATAAACGAGTCCTTCAAATACTGCCACGAAACACACACACCTATAAGGAAGGAGGGTGTTTCGTGGCATGGATAGGTGGCATCAGAAGCCTCCATTTTTATACACGATTACAGGGTCCCTAAATTTATTCACGTCACAGGGGTGGTATACGAATTTCTGAGGTCAACTGTACAGAACCGTATGGATATATGTATTAGGCTTGTAAACGTTACAACCAAAGAGAGGTTTACCATAATGTGCCCCCTTGCCCCCTGCCTCCCCCCCCCCTTGGATATTGTAATTCTGTATTGGTGTATAGAATGAATTTGTTTATAGATATTAGATATTTATAGATATTATATATTAGATATTAATATATATATATTAGATATTAGATATTATATATAGATATTAATATTAGCCTCTGAGTAATCCATCCTTCAAGAAGTGAGGAGAGAGAGAGAGGCGACAGGAGTTTTGCCTCCGACTGTACACTTGTCACCAACACACACACACACACACACAAATGGTTGGTGAAATGAGTTATTGTCCATATAATTGTTGCCTTAATTCCCCCTCCCCCACGACTGGTTTTAATCAACTCTTTCTCTCTCTCTCTCTCCTATCTTTTTCTGTCGCTAATTAACGGGATATTTTTTCCTCTTTCACATTCATCCTTCTTTCCCCTTACAAAATTAATTAATAATGTGGTTGCCCTGCATTTTCAATAACAAGGCTGGTACATATTTCGCTTAAAACGCATTGGCCTCTCTCTCTCTCTCTCTCGTCTCTCTCTCTCTCTCTTCTCTCTCTCTCTCTCTCTCTCTCTCTCTCTCCCCTTTATCCTCAATCCCTTTTCCTTCTTTCTCTTTTTCTTTCACTCTCTCTCCCCTTTATCCTCAATCCCTTCCTCTCTCTCTCTCTCTCTCTCTCCTCTCTCTCTCTCTCTCTCTCTCTCTCTCTCTCTCTCTCTTAGTGTTGGAACCAATGTATAATGTATTCCTCTTCCCTTTATCTGAAGCCCCGAACCTCCAATTATCTATAATCTCGCTTCAGTTACCTTCGTTTTGATTAGTATTCCCTCATTATGGATTCTTGCAATGCGTAAAATCGGTTCGGGAATCGTACAGCTGGTTCATTAATACCGGATATGAATGATTGCACGGGAATTAAAATGTCGGGCCCCGGCATTTAGTCAACTTTATTATTGGGTTTAAAGAGAAGACTTGTTTTTTTTTTTTAAGAAGAATACATAAGATACTGAGAATACAAAGATACCGATTCCCCCAAAGTGCATGTGCCTTAATTAAGAAAAGATTATTGTTTTAACGGGAATTGAAGTTTTGGCTAAGAATATAAAGATACAAATTCCCCCAAAGTGCTATTAAGAAAATATTATTGCTGAAGGTGGTAATTCTTTTTTGGTAAGGTACATTGGAGTGTCTTGTTTCCTCCAATTAAAGTATGCTTGGAAACAGGACCAGAAGAGCAAAAATAATGGTGTTCTGTTGCTTAGAATAGTTTGGAGGAATCAGTTGCTCCATATTTACTAATATAAAAATTTCCCCCCTTAAGGGAGCCCTGTGATGGACCGGTCAGAAAATTGGAGGTAAATGTGTCCTTCAAATATTGCCACGAAAACAACAACACCTACAATACAGGGAAGGAGCGCTCCGTGTTTCGTGGCACAGTCAGATGGAATTAAAAGCCTCATTAAATTCTCCCATACACGATCACAGGGTCCTTTAATTAATTTGACTAAGAATACAAAGATCAGACTGATTCCCCCAAAAAACAACAACAAGTGCTCTAAGAAAAGATCACCCTCCCTTTCGGTTAGTTGTGTGTCAAAGCAATTTCAGGCACCGTTGGTATGAATTAATGGTCTCCCAAGTTCGGATGCTGGATGAGGTTGATTATTCCAACTTCGCTTTTGTCCTCTCTCTCTCTCTCTCTCTCTCTCCCCCTCCGTATTTAATAATCTTACGCCATGGACCCTCTCTTCCTTTCTCCTTGCACCTCTCCCCTTCCGTCATCACATCACATCACATCACGCCTCCCCTTACCCAGTTCAGCAAGTCTGTATGTTTTCACAATGGTATTACTGCTAAGACTTTTTGTCCATTTTGTGTGTGGTGTGTGGTGTGTGTGTGTGTGGTGTGTGTTAAGGGATAGCAATCTACAAAACATTTTCCTCTTTGCCACTTCTATTTCCTCTTACTTTTATTTCTCTCTCTCTTATTCTTCTTGTCTCCTTTATCATCTGTTCGTCCTTCCCTCCTTTCTTCTTATTCTTCTTATCCAACTTCCCCCCCCCCCCCATCTTCCTTCTTTTCCCCTCCCCCCTAACGCCTCCAAATCTCTTCTCCCTCATCCAGCCGAAACTTTGTTTTCCTTCTCGTTTCCGTGTTTACCAACTATTTTCCTCTTCATCCTCTCTTTCCCTTTCTCTGTCTGTCTGTCTGTCTGTCTCGTGCCTTTATCATTGATCTATATAGTATCTATATATTTAAATTTCCTTCTACCTCTCCCTCTCTTCTCTCCCATTCCTTCAATCCTTCCTCTCTTCCCCTCTCTTCCTTTCCTTCAATACTTCCTCACTTCTTCCTCTCCCCCTTTCATTTAATCCTTCCCTCCACCTCTCCCCTCCTCTCTTCCTCCTTTCCCTTTCCTCCCTTCACATATGCCCGTCGTCGCTGCCTCTCCTCTTGTATTTGCTAGTCTCCACCTCCCTGGCAGGACCTCCCTCATGTCCTGCAGGTCATTTGCTGTTGCTGAGGGGACCTGCCCTTCCCTCACTCACACACACACACACACGTACATGAACGTATATATCAAAGCACATGTAGGCAATGCACATGCAGGCTACACACACACACACACACACACACACACACGAATGTATACATCAAGCACATGCAGACACCACTCTCACATACACACACACGTACATGAACGTAACAGCAACCACATGCAGACAACACTCACACCGACAAATCCATTTACGTAGTTCACATACGTTCATACTTGCAAGCAAGCAAATGCAAATACAGAGTTCAAAGGCACATTCACATACACAATACGTTCATAATTCTACAACCACTGTACATGATTATATTCTACTTCAACTCTCTACACTACTTTTCTTCCCAAACATGTACAGAATTGCTCTTCTCCCGATTCTACTTCATCATTCTGATTCTCCAATTCGACTACTACTACTCTTCTTCTCACATTATATACAGAACAGCTCGTGACAACACACATCTAACCCATCTTACAAAAGTGTATCGACGCAGTACACACATTCAAACTCACGCACGCTCATGAGACAGAAGTCATTTAGTTTCTCCCTCACACACACACACACACACACACACACACACACACACACACACACACACACACCATCCTCTACAAGGGGTGCAATCAGTTTCTCCAATGGCTGCCAAACCTTCACCTTCACCCACACCTCTCAAGCAACACACGTATCCTTCCTCACAACACACGCCCCCTTCCCCACGACAACACACGCCCCCTTTTCTCAAGACAACACACGCCCCCTTCCCCACGACAACACACGCCCCCTTCCCCACGACAACACACGCCCCCTTTTCCCAAGACTACTCCATTTACACCAAACGTCCATGAAACCTCAGCTGTACAGTCACAGTCAATAGTCCTGCAACACCCTACAATGAAACGGGCCTCGAATAATGTTGCTAATCTATATATTACCTGATGGTCTCTGCAATATTGGTTCATAAGATGGTAGTGGTGATGAGGAGGGTGGTGGTAGTGGTGGTGAAGATGGTGTTGGTGGTAGTGGTAGTGGTGATGAGGATGGTGTTGGTGGTAGTGGTGATGAGGGTGGTGATGAGAGTGCCTAGAGGATGGTGATGAGAGAGCCTCCAAAACAAGCCAGGAAATCAACTATAGGACCAGATTAGCAATAACACTGGCGACCTGTTGCTTGCTTGGACTACTTTGGAGGAATCAGTTGGTCCATACACACCAACACTGTATTGCCTCCCTTTAACCGGCCCATGCCATACCATACAATACAACACAATACAATAACAACAACAATGACTGCCGCCACCACCCAATTTCCGACCTACCGTACCACTAATAATATCTCGCCCTAAAACCACCCACCACGAGAGTATATTCACTACCATACACATCCTGCCATTCATTATCTACCATACACACCTACCATTCACTATCTATCTTTCATTATCTACCATACACTTTTCTACCTTTCATTATCTACCATACACTTCCTACCATATATTATCTACCATACACTATCAACACTATCTACCATGCACTTCCTACCATACATTTCCTACCATATACACCATACTTCCATCACCAACACCACCACTACCACCACCCTCCTCATCACCACCACTACCACCACCACCCTCCTCATCACCACCACCACCACCACTACCATGAGCTAAGCACCTTACATACTGACCATTTCCAGGCAGTAGTAATTTGGAGAGGAACCCTTGCCTTTAATAGTAGGTGTTATGGTCCTTTGTTGTGGCCGTGACACAAGTAACTGGAGGGGAAACTTTGTACTCTTGACACCAATAACACCACCACTACTATTACTACTACTACCATTACAACTATTACGACCACCACTACCATCACTAGAAGACTATTATATTAGACTATTATTCATACCACTAGAGCTAGAATAATAATACCCGGTAATAATAATAATAATACCCGGTAATAATAATAATAATAATAATAATAATAACAATAGTAATATTTAAATGGTAATAATAACAATAATAATAATAATAGTAATAATAATAATAATAATATTAATATAAAAATTTAGCCTAAGGACATACATATGGGAGAATTATATTGATGGAATAGACAGACATGGAACAGAGAGAGATGGAAAGTGTTGGCTTGGCAAAGGCTTTAATATCATTCATCCGTGGATTAAGGGAATAGTATAATGTATTTGGGTACATTTGAGGTGCCTTTATTCCACTATACTCTATTTCCATCATCTAATTTACGTTTAATTAAAGTCAGACACGTAGAAGGGGTGGGGGGGGGGGACCTAGTTTTATTTTAGTTTCATTACTTTTCTGTCAGGTAACACACACACACACACACACACACACACACACACACACACACACACACACACACACACACACACACACACACACACACACACACACACACACACACACAATACACACACACAATACATGGCGACTTTAAAGCGAGGATTAGCGAAAAAAAAAAAACGTAACGAAGGAGGCAAGGAAGAGACAAATGAAACAGGGAAACTGGAGAAGGTGAGTGATGAAGGAAGGAAGGATGGATGAGAGAATATGAGGACAGGATGGAGGCGAGGAAAACGAACGAAAGGAGCAAGAACCTGAGAGGGATAAAAAAAAAAGTAGCTCGGTACGAAGTGAAAGGAAGGAGGAAGCAAAGTGGAAAAAAATAGAGAGAGAAAGAGGGAGAGAGGGAGAGAAAGAGAGAGAGAGGGGGGGAGAGAGAGAGTGAGAGACAGAGAGAGAGAGAGAGAGAGAGAGAGAGAGAATGGAAGGAGGAAGGAAGGAAGGAAGGAAGGAATGTGAAGTGAAGGGAGAAGCCAAGATAACTCAAGAGATGGAAGAGAATTGAGAGGAGGCGGCGTGGAAGGAGAGATCAGAGGGGAGAAGGGGAGATAAGGGAGGAGGAGAAGAGGCAGCTGAAGGGACGATAAAGGATGTGCAGGACACGCTGATAACACGCTCTATAGCCCCTTCACCGGTCCTCAAGTGTGTGTGTGTGTGTGTGTGTGTGTGTGTGTGTCCCTCTCCTTCTCTCTCTCTCTCTCTCTCTCTCTCTCTCTCTCTCTCTCTCTCTCTCTCTCTGTCTGTCTCTGTCTCATCTTTACACACACACACACATTCCACACCACCAAAGACACAACCAGACAAACATACAACAAGGCAGACACAAGGACGTAGTGAGAGCAATAACAGAAGGCGAGGCAGAAGGCAGTGGGAAGGCCCTGTGTGACGGCCCCTTTGTGCTTGCAGTCACGGCTGGCATCAGAGGCAGAGGCAGTAGAAAGCAGAAGCAGTTGGAGCAGAAGTAGAAGAACTAGGAGCAGAATTAGAGTAAGTAGGAGTAGAAGCAGAAACAGAGGCAGTAGAAGCAGAAGCAAAATAATAGGCAGTAGAAGCAGAAGCAAATGCAGTAGGAAGCAGAAGCAGTAGGAGCAGAAGTCAAATCAGAGTCAGAAGGAGTAAAGGCAGAAGTAAAATCATTAGAAGCAGAAGTAGAGGCAGTATAGGAAGCATAAACACAGACACACTCTTCACTTCACTCACTTATATATATATCAGCTGATTCCAATTTCATTTTTATTTTTTTCCTTTTTACACTTTATAGCCTTATTCATGTTTCCCTTTCCTTCCTTTGACACTAATATTACGTCCAATTTCTTCATCTTTATCTGATACTATTTATTTATCTTCCTATTTCTCCAGCATTTTCTGACACCACATTTCTTCCTATTACTCCAGTATTTTCTGACACCACATTTCTTTTTATATCTCCATCTTCTTTCTTTGAGTACGGTATATTCTTTACTCATTCTCAACCTTCTGCTTTGAATTCTATACTCCTTCCCATTTCCTGCTGCTCCACAACATGTCAACACTCCACTCCACTCCACTGCTTTCTATTTCCATCTGATTTCCTTGATATTAACACCCTCTACCCCCCCTCACCTCTTCTACTCTCCTTCCACTCTTCTACTCCCTTTCCCCACTCCAGTGTAACCATATTTTACCTTCCTCCACCTCCACCTCCTCTGTCTCTCACTCTCCCACTTCTCCTTCTTCTCTTCCATCTCTCACTCTCCCACTTCTCCTCCTCCTTCTCTTCCATCTCTAACTCTCCCACTTCTCCTCCTCCTTTTCTTCCATCTCTCACTCTCCCACTTCTCCTCCTCCTTCTCTTCCATCTCACTCTCCCACTAAAATTGAATATAATAAAAGACGAGAGGGAGAGGAAACACTGAACAAAAAGAGGGACGGATGGACGGCTGCGAACTGCGGAAAAGAATGAGGAAAATGTGAAGTAAGAGTAAAGGATCAGTTGTCGAGGGGACGAGAACACGGTGGGAAACATACGGTGTGTGTGTGTGTGTGTGTGTGTGTGTGTGTAAAGAGGAGCTCCATTTGCGTGCTTGTCAGTCTTTTCAGAAATCATTGGGTACCGCAGTGTGTGTGTGTGTGTGTGTGTGTGTGTGTGTGTGTGTGTGTGTGTGTGTGTGTGTGTGTGTGTGTGTGTGTGTGTGTGTTCCTCATTGAATATTGATATACGTAAGGTTGGGGGAAGGAGTTGAATCCATGTGTAAGGGCGCGTGCGTGCGTGCGTTGTCCGCGAACAGATGAAAGCGTGCGTGACGGTGAATATCGGCGTGCATGAATATGTGCGTGTGTCTGAATCGTAAATGCACAAATGGGGAGGACGAGCAAAGCGAAGGCACCAGTGGACTCCAAGTATACCGACAACACACCTGAAGGGAAATAAATGGTCTGTCCTAAACACAAAGATTGGCAGCGACTGTAACACCATTGACACCAACACTGACTGACTGCCTGCCTGCCATTTCCACCACCAGCCAACACCATCACTTTACAACATCATCACTACCAACATCACACACCAATACTACCACCACCACCTTTCACCACCATCAGTACCATTTCCACGATCACACACTATCACTACCACTACCACCATCACACACTAACATTACCATTTTCACCATCTTCCATCAAATCACTACAACTACCACCATCACACATCAACACTACCATTACCACCACCACCAACACCACCACCTTCCATATGCCAACACTACCCTTACCACCACCATCACCGCCACCACTTTTCTTCGTCCTTCAATCTCAGGCCAAAGTTGCTTCGTTTTAAAGAGTGCATTGTGATCAGAGGACGGTGGAAAGAGTGTTGGGTGTTGGTGTGGTTCTGGCCCGGTGGTACAAACAGGCTTCGAAACACACATTCATTCTCTCTCACCTTCTTACACTCATAAATCCTTTTTCTCCCTCTCTTACACAATCTCTGCAGCACACACATAAATTCTCTCACTAGCACCATTTTTCACTCAACGCTAGAATACTTCCACTTTGTCACGCCATCACTCTCTCTCTCTCTACACACACACACACACATACACAAAAAAAAAACGTATATAGCACACTATAAAGCATATCATAGCACACAATAAAGCATATCAAAACACACACACATACACAGAAGTACTCGCGTCCTGTACATGTTCTCTCTCCCTCATCTTTTCAGTGTGTCTTTACATATTTTAGCGAGTGCCAACAGGCCGAGGGGACGCACTTATCATCACAGAGAAGCGAGGGGAAATATTTACCCAGTGTCTTCATAATTCATACAAATACTCCGCTGCTTCCCCTCCCCTTACCCCATCAGTAGCTCCCCTTCCCCCATCAGTAGCTCCCCTTCCCCCATCAGTAGCTCCCCTTCCCCCCATCAGTAGCTCCCCTTCCCCCTTCAGTAGCTCCCCTTCCCTCTCCGTTGCCCCACCTTCAGGCTCTTCCCGCCCTCATCCCTCTGCCAACCTCCTTCTTCACCAGCTGTGGTTATGAATAATGGTACCTGGAACAGGGAGGTAGTGGAGCCTCCTGCCATGATTTGTGTTGCCCTGTGGTGCTTCTTGTCTGGGGCGTCCTGTGCTGTGTTGTCTGGCCCTTGCCCTTGCCCTTGCCCTGCCTTGCCCTACCCTGTCAAATGCTTCCTTGGGTTGTTCTACTTTAACTTGTTAAGCTATGTTCTAGACTACGTTGCCATTTTCTATCCTGCCCTGCCCCACCTACAGAGTTGTCCTGTCCTGTCCTGCCTTGTTTACTACTGTCCTACAGTGCCTTCCTTAGTGTCTTAACCTTGCATGACCCTACTATACCCCTTCTCAGCCAATCCTTATTGAATCTACAGGCGACCCCACCCGACCCAACCATCTCTGACCACAGTTTGTTCTTTCTCACCTCAATCAGTCTCTTCCTGATCCCCGTCCCCCATCCTGTCACTTCTCGTCTGTCTTTCCTTGACCCCTTACGTGTTCCTCTGCCACTTCCCTGTTTCTCATCCTGTTCCCTTGAATGTCACAACGTTGCCGTCTCTCTCTCTCTCTCTCTCTCTCTCTCTCTCTCTCTCTCTCTCTCTCTCTCTCTCTCACTGTGTGTGTGTGTGTTTGTGTGTCGATTCCCTTATTGTATAACCGACATTACCACATCAGGCAATAGTACTATTCATTCATTCTCTTTCTCTCTCTAATTAGTCACACACATTCCTCGTTTCTCTTACTGTCTCTTCCCCTCTCCTTTCTCCCCTCAAACCCGTCACCCTTCTCACTTCCCTTTCCCTTCTTCCTCTGTGTTCACCTTAACCTGTCACAGTGTCACTTCTTTTAAATTCATCTCTCTCTCTCTCTCTCCTTATCTATTGTACAGTACCGGTACCTTCCTTTCGTCCTACATCTTTCTCTTCTATTCTCTTCAATCTTTCTCTCAACCTATGAATCCTTCTGTTATTCTCTCTTTCCAATCTTGTTGCTCTTTACTTTTCTTGTTTTTTCATACACCCGTCTTGCTTTTCAATTTCCTCTTTTATATCTTTTTTTCCCTTTCATTTTTCTCTCCACGTCGCGAAATTCTGTCTCCTCTTTCACCAATCACGTATCTCCTTCTCTTTCCCTTTTTTACCTTCCTTCTTCCACTATTCATTCTCTGTTCTTACTTTATCACCAATTTCTCCAACCTTGTTTTTCTTCCCCTCCACTCTTTTTTCCCATTTACACTTACAATCTTCCCCAGTAGTTCTCTCAATCTATTTACTCTCCCTCTTTTCCTGTTCCCTTTATCCACTATCCGTTTCCCTCCTCTATTTCCGTCCACGTATCTCTCATTCCCTCCTTCTCTCCATCTCCTCCTTGCCAATCCCCGTCTCCTTCGATTTTCCTCAGCCTGTCTCTTTCAGTTTCCTTCAGCTGTCTCCCCCCTCTGTCACTCCCCATCTCCTTCACTATTTGTTTACCTTCCTTGTGACTCGAGCTAAACTTTGTCTCACGCCACGCCACCCCCATCCCCACCCCCCATCTCACTCTCTCTTTCTCTCTCATATATATAAATAAATAAATAAATATATATATATATATATATATATATATATATATATATATATATATATATATATATATATATATATATATATATATATATATATATATATATATATATATATATATATATATATAAGAAATAAGTGAGAGAGAGCAAACTTAATCAATCTCAAATCCAACTTCCATCCTTCCCCAAAACGGTAAATCTCAGTCAGGCTAATTGGTCCCTCCTGCCTGATGCTCATTTGCATAAACTACCAATCCACTTTCCTCTCCTCTCACACTTTCCCCTCTCCCTCCCCCCGCCTCTCACCCCCCCCCCCCCCACTCCCCTCTAACTCTTACCCCACCTCTGCCCCGTCCTTTTCTATCCTGTCTGTCTGTTTTTGTTCTAGTGACTGTTTGTTTGTCTATTAAGTCTTCTATGGCTTTTCATAGTGCGCAACACAGTATTCAGTTTAATAAGTAATTCAGTATAATATATCGAAGCAGTTCATCCCACATCGAAACATAAACACACACACACACACACACACACACACACACACACACACACACACACACACACACACACACACACAGACCATACTATAAAATAAAAATCGTATAGTGGGCCATTTCCCTGATAAATGTTTGTATTTTATTTCCTCATTGTAGGCTGGACAGAGAGAACCCATACTTGTTTATGGGTTTATTTGAAACAGCTTTGACCTTTGGATGCCACTGTGTGTGTTTCCTCCCTTACATGGAAACTGGTCCGGTCAAACGCCCAGAAAATTGCACAAGTTATCAGCCATTGTTGTAAGGGAATAAATAGATTGTATGTATTGGGTATTTGATAGCTCCTTGATTCCTCCAAAGAAACACACACACACTTTCTCTTACTCTCTCTCTCTTTCTCTCCTCCATCCCTCCCTTCCCCCTCTCATCTTTTCTCCTTCCTTCCACCATCCCTCCCTTTCTTCTCCCTCCCTCGGTGCCCAGTCTGAAGGCCCACTAATACGAGTTTCCAAAGGGTAACCTCATTAGGCCAGAGTCTCTTGTTTTCTGGAAAGGATAATGGCGTATTCTTGCCCCCAGTCCCACTTGTGCCAGACTCTCACTCGTAAATTCCACTCAAGCACACTGCAATTTGCCTCCGTTCAAGTCATGTCAAGCCAGCCATCCAGCCAACCAGCCAGCCAGCCAGCCATCCAGTCAGTCAGTCAGCCACCCACCCACCCATCCATCCATCCATCCATCCAGTCAGTCAGCCATCCATCCATCCATCCAGTCGGCTGCCCGCCAACCAGCCAGTCAGTCAGCCATCCAACCAGTCAGTCAGAGTATTAAGTTACACTGTACAGATGTAGTAAAAAAATTGGATATAAATGTGGAGGGAGCTTGTTTCGTGGCATGGTGTGGAGAGATCAGAAGGCTCCAATTTTCATACACGATCACATACTGGGTCCTTAAGTGATATTAGGTTAAGCCAGCAGCCAGGCATCGTATTAAAAAAAAGTCCATGACTGACGGTGAGGATGATGTACTAACTAACAACAAGGTATAGAGGAGTAGATAAGACTCGTGAAAAAAAGTGAAAATACATATTATTATACGGTACGATATATATATATTTTTTATAAAAGTAAATTATAATAATAACGAAACTAAATAATCAGTGAATAATAAAATTAATAATATTTTTTTTTTTAATCACGAGTTACGAGTACATTACCTTTTATTATTATTATATACTCTGTGTCCCCAAGTCCATTCATTAAAAGCCTCATTCACACATTCACACACTCACCTGAGAGGAAATAGGAAGCAAGCGTTAGACTCCCCCCCTAAAAAAATGATGATTATGCTCTCTGTCTGTCTGTCACACACACACACACACATCTGTCTGTCTGTCTCTCTCTGTCTCTCTCTCTCTCTCACACACACACACGAAAACACACTCAACAACAACAACCTCGCTCCAACACCCACCACCCATATCCACACACCAACCAACCAACCAACCAACCAACCAACCATAACACACCCTCACGCTGACAACAACAATAACACCACTACCACTAGTATTACCCTCCTCTCTCCCTCTCTCCCTTCCTCTCTCCCCCACCCACACAGCCACAAACACCCCCAGAGAACAGGCGCTAGTGACTTTCATTTCGCTGACCCCACCACATGTTGCTCGCTACTGACCCTCGCTACGGGGAGACAAAAAATATATATAACGCTTTCCGTGAAAAAAAAAGAGCGAAAGCAATTATAGGGCGAAGTGGAGTCGTGGTACTGAGGGGAAGGTTAAAAAAAATGCCTGGTTCGTTGGTTGGTTGGTTGGTTGGTTTGTCGGTCGGTTCTCCCGTTTCTGTGTGTGTGTGTGTGTGTGTGTGTGTGTGTGTGTGTGTGTGTGTGTGTGTGTGAACCTGACAGTAATGGAGTGGAAAAAAAGATAAGGGTGGATTATAGAAGGGATGGTGTAATATGGTGTGTGGAGGGTTAAAAAGAATATTGCACTGGAGTGGAGTGGACTGAAATAGAATGAATGCTAAGTGTTTTGTGATGCTGCTGGGATGAGATGAGGCGAGATGAGATGCGGGGTACGTATAGAGGTGTGGTGTAGTGTTGTTAGGTGTAGTGTGCTGTGTGGTGTGGTGTGGTGAGGTGTAGTGTGATGCTGTGTGGTGGTATGAGACTGTGATGTGCATATAGAAGAGTATAGTGTGATGTGAATGGCAGAAGAAAGGTAGTATATGGTATGGTAAAAAAAAAAAAGGTGGTATTTTGTGTGTGGTGTGGTAGAAGAAAAAAGGCAGTATATAGTGTGGTACAGGAAAGAGAGAGTGGATTGTGTGTGGTGTGGTGGAACAAGAAAGGTAGAATGTGGTGTGAGAGGTAGGCTAGAAGAATGAAAGAGTGGACTGTGTGTGTGGTGTGGTAGCAGAAGAAGAAAGGTGTGTGGTCTGTATGTGTGGTGGAACAAGAAAGGTATATAGTTTGTGGCGAGGACTGCTGAGTGGACTGGTGGGGCAGGGAATTGGAAGGGGAAAAAGTGGGGTGGAGAAGTGTGGTGTTTGTTGTTGTGGTGTGTGTGGCTGTGGTGAGGAGGGTCAGAAGAGGTGAAGTGGAGGGCGGCAATTCTACGGCTGCAAATTTTCCCACAACAAATGAGAGAGAGAGAGAGAGAGAGAGAGAGAGAGATGAAGATAAGGAAGGAGAAAATTGTAGAGATAGAGGGTGTGGTGATGTCCTGCCCTTAATTACCTGACCTACCTTGCATTCTCCCTTCTCTGAACTACCCTGCTATGCTGTACAATATCAATAGCAACAAACAGTACGTACGGGGAAAGAAATGAACCTGCAGATGAGCAAAGATAGAGTGTGAAGAATAAACTGGGGAAGAAAAATCAGAAAAATGAAAATACGAATCGGAAAATGAAAAAAAAAGTTGAATCGGGCCAATGAAAACTAAAAAAAAATATATATATCAAAAGTTAAGAGAAACTGGGTTATAAAAAGACCGAAAAAAATGACAAAGAAATAAAATAAAAATCCCAACAGAGGGATGAAAAGGGGGACGAGAAAAAAGAGAAGGGATGAACAAAAAACGTAAAAGAAAGCAAAAACGAAAAAAGAAAAATATTGTTAAAAATGAATGGGAGTGGCCTGAGAGCGGACGGACTGACTGATGGATGGAGCGCCGCCCTGGTGGTGGGTAGGAATAACTGAACGGCCGTGTTCCCTTCCTTATACAGTCGTTCCGGCCAGCTTTTCTAACTTCAATTAAAGAGATATGATATTCCCTTGTTTCTTTGTTTGTGAATTGGAGAGTATTCGCTTGAATTGTTTCACGGCTTATACTTTTTCATCTTACTAAAGTCAGATGTTTTTTTTTACGGTATTTCTTTTCCTTCTTACTATTATTATTATTTTTACTTTTATTACTATTATAAATTCTATTAGAGGGAAACATTACTTGAAACGTGAAGATTAAATACATAAATACTAAACCGATTAAGATCTTTATTATCAGAGGGAATCATCATCATCACTAGAAACCTTAAGAAGATAAAGAAAGAACTACTTGAAATTAACACTAAACCACAAAAGAGGTGAGAATTTTATATTATAATAGGAGAGACACGGTACCATCAGGCAAACCACGACACGACACGACACACACACACACACACACACACACACACCTTGATAGAAAGAGGTGGTTAGGAATCGTTAGTGTGGTTGGGGAATGAACGAACGAGCGAAAACACACACATACACAATTATTACTTTTGGTCATTTAGTTTGTTTAGCAGCGGAACCTGGAGAGATGGGGGATGGGAAGGGAATAATGGGGGGTGGGAAGGGGAGAATGGGGACGGGGAAAAGTTAGGTTAAGAGAGAAGGGATGAAAGAAGGGGTAGGGGAAATAAAAGAAGGGGTAAGGGGAAGGAGAAAAGGGGTAGGGGGAAGGAGATAGGGGGAGGGGGAATGAAAGGGATAGAGGGAATGAAAGAAGGGATAGAGGGAATGAAAGAAGTGGAAGGGGGAATATAAGAAGGATTGAGAGAATGAAAGCAGGATAGAGGGAACGAAAGAAGGGCAGAGGGAATGAAAGAAGGGGGAGGGGGGAAATAGGGGGAGGAGGAATGAAAGAAGGGGGAGGAGGAATGAAAGAAGGGGGAGGGGGAGTGAAAGAAGGGTAGAGGGAATGAAAGAAGGGGTAGAGGGAATGAAAGAAGGGGTAGAGGGAGTGAAAGAAGGGTAGAGGGAATGAAAGAAGGGGTAGGGGGAGTGAAAGAAGGGTAGAGGGAATGAAAGAAGGGTAGAGGGAATGAAAGAAGGGGTAGGGGGAGTGAAAGAAGGGTAGAGGGAATGAAAGAAGGGTAGAGGGAATGAAAGAAGGGGTAGGGGGAGTGAAAGAAGGGTAGAGGGAATGAAAGAAGGGTAGAGGGAATGAAAGAAGGGGTAGGGGGAGTGAAAGAAGGGTAGAGGGAATGAAAGAAGGGTAGAGGGAATGAAAGAAGGGGTAGGGGGAGTGAAAGAAGGGTAGAGGGAATGAAAGAAGGGTAGAGGGAATGAAAGAAGGGGTAGGGGGAGTGAAAGAAGGGTAGAGGGAATGAAAGAAGGGTAGAGGGAATGAAAGAAGGGGTATAGGGAAGGAGAGGGAGAAAGTGTGAGTGGAAGTGGATGTGATGTTAACTAAGTACCGCGGTTACAACCTTTACCACTCACCCTCATCCACGACTAAACCCAATAGACCAAGATTAATAAAGACTAATGTAATGGTCTGGAAAACAGTCGGTAAGTGCTAAAAAAAAAAAAAAAAGACGCCTCCGGAACGACTTTTTTTATATTTGTTTCTTTCCTTAACACCGAAGGTCACGCCTCTGGAAATCTGGCTTTTTAATTAATTGGCAATCTTGAAAATATGATGATAACACACAACATAAATTGGATGGGTTGCAGTGTAATAATCAGAGAGGGTAGGCAGATGGAAGTACAGTGTTGGCAAATCTGGAGCAACTGAGATTCCTCCAAGCTATTCCAAGCAACAGAATACCATTATTTTTGTTCATCTGGTCCTGTTTCTGGGCATACTTTGGAGGAATCATGGCACTCCAATGTAACCAAAGTGAATTACCCCCTTAACATGATGATAGCAGAAGATTTCCCTAATGGTTCTAAGGTTTGAATCTTTACTCCATGCTCGAAAAAAAGTTTAGGACCATCTGTAAATTTACTATCATAATCAACTAGTGTTACCTGAGTAAAGAGTAATATATTGTATGTGTGTATATATATATATATATAAATGGTGGCATATAATCTAAGCTTTTGCTCTGCAATTAGTGTAAACTTTCCAATCAAATCAACCAAACCAACCCAACCTACAACACACCAAACATGTCGTAAACTAGTTGTGGTGATGGTGGTGGTGATGGTAGTGATAATAATGGTGGTAACGGTGGGTGGTGGTGGTGGTGATGGTGATGGTGATGGGAGGAGACAACAACAAAACCATTCATTCATCCTATACAACCCTTATATTTTTATATATTTTTTTTTACTTTCCTCGGTTTAGGTCGGTCGTTTGGTTACGCACGACGGAGCTTCAAGGTTTAGAAAGTGCAAAGAAAAAGAAAAAAAAATATTATATATGTAAATACAATAAAAAAAAGGCTAGTTGAAGTTTACCCAAGTGTACAGTTCAAACCTTTTACTTATTTTTATTTATTTTATATTCATGCTCCTTGCGTTTACTTTCACTGGCAATCTCAGCTGACCAGACAGAACTGAGAGGCAAAAAGGAGAAGCTGGCTGTTTCTTAGTGCATATTTTACGTTTTATATTACATCCTTATATGCTGCTGTTGCTACCGTGCCTCTTTACCTCTTACAGCCACGCTCAGAATATTCACTCACTCCCCTCCTTCTCTTTCTCTTTCTCTCACACCCACCCACCCACACACATACTCCCTACCTCTTTCATTCTCTTTCTCTCACTCCTTCCCCCCCACTCTCACTCTCTCATCATTCTTTCTCTCAGTCACTCCTCCCTCTCTCTCTCTCATTCTCTTTCTCCTTCCTCCCTCTCAACTCTCACACTTTTTCATTCCCTTCCCCTTCTCCAACCCCCCCTTTCTCCCATACTTTTTCTCTTACTTCCCCCTCTCCAACTCCAACCCCCCACCTCTCTCTCTCTCGGCTACAACTCTGAGAATGCACCACTTCCATTCCTCCGCTAAATACAGTACAGGAGGTAAACGTGGGAGAGTGGGTCAGTAGGTGGATATATAACAATTTGGGTACACCTCGGGGACAGGAAGTGTGTTTGTGTGTGTGTGTGTGTGTGTGTGTGTGTGTGTGTGTGTGTGTGACGTGGAGGTCGCTCACCCTTTCCTTACCTCACCTTTAAGTACATGAGTGTTGGTTGGTTGGTTTATAAAAAAAAAATATGGGCGATTGATTCCTTCTAGGTACTCCAAGTAACAAGGCCCCCATTAGTTTTGTTATTATGGTCAGTGTTTCCCGGCATATTTTGGAGGAGTCAAGGCGCTCCAGTGTACCAAATGTATACTATCAGTTAAGGTATCACTCACTAACCTCTAATTTGGAGACAAAATCTTAACATAAGCAAAAAAAAAAAAAAAAAAAAAAAAAAAAAAAAAAAAATGAAGGTAGAAAAGGCTAATTGATAAGTGATAAATGTGGGAAGAAGGCAAGTGAACAAAGGGGAACGAATACATGCAAAGTGAAAGAGGAAAGAAGGATGGAAAAAGCGAATGAGGGAAGAGAGAAAATGGGTCCAACTAGAAAGAGGAATAAATGGAAAGGACCGAGAATACATGCATGGGAACGAAAGAGGGAAGAGGGAAAGGGTAGGGGACGGACGAACGGTGAGAGAGAGAGAGAGAGAGAGAGAGAGAGAGAGAGAGAGAGAGAGAGAGAGAGAGAGAGACAGGAATTGAATACTTTAGGGTGTGGAATGGAAAGGAACAAAGGTTGGCCTGGGATGAGTAGGGGTTGCATGAGGGGGACGACTAGTGGGCCAGCAATGAGAGGTGGAATTTTTGTCATGCCGTGGTTGAGAGGCTGAGGGGAGGAGGGAGAGGGACATGGGGGAGTGGGAGGAGTGTGAAGAGGGAAAGGGAGATGAGGAAATGGGAGGAGTAGGGAGAGGGAGATGAGGGAGTGGGAGGAGTTGGGAGGAAGATGAGGGAGTGGGAGGAGTAAGGAGAGGGAGATGAGGGAGTGTGAAGAGGGAGATAGATGAGTGGCAGGGGGAGAAGTGAGAGATGAGTGGGTGGAGATTTAGGAGATAAATAAGGGATACAACATTGACAAACCTGAAATGAAAAAAAAAGAAGTATGGGAAATCCAAAAAGAACAACTGTGTGTGAGTGTGTGTTACTTGGAATGGAATGGCCCGACGCCTGAAGAATATTTTATTGGAGTAATGGAAATAACATTAAAGGAGGGGCATTTATTTTTAGTGAATTGGAAGGTGTTTTTTATCTCACTAAACTATATATGCAAGAAACTTTCTCTCTCTCTGTTCCTTTCGATTCCACACCCTATAGTATTCAATTCATCTCTCTCTCTCTCTCTCTCTCTCTCTCTCTCTCTCTCTCTCTCTCTCTCTCTCTCTCTCTCTCTCTCTGACCTCCTTTGCGTGCACTGTCTACACGATCAACACTTTACGAGTCCTGGCAGCCCCTTGAGGCCACCCTGTTGCAATACACCTTCGTCTACAATGCCCAACTTTCCGAAGCAGACGACCAAAGTTTGTGAGTCCCAGTCCGTCTCCGTCAGCGTAAAAATGAATGGATGCAGTTATCATAAAGACTCACTCAACTTCGTGCAGAAAATCTAGTTAGTGTCGGCAGCTAAGTTTTCTCACTCTGTAGTAATACCTAGGCTATCTAACTTCAGGAGCCTACTATAGTTTTTTTTTTTTTCAACTGATCCACCTATTCGTTTACCTTCTATTTACTTTCCTTACATCATAATATTATATTTTTCTTCTTCCTGCTCCTGCCCAAACATACCTACAATACATATACACTATACTATATATATATCAATCCAGTATTACGTAGCCTTAACTATCTAACTTCCAATGCCACACATATGCTGACCACCTTCTCCCTTACTTAGCCTACCGTATATACTGTATATATATCTAAAGGTCACCCCTCTCATTCACCCATTCATTTCCTTTCAGGGTTCTTCACAACTTGACCTCTCCCCTTTACTCCCTCGATCAAAGTTTCAGTCATTTTCCGTCTCTTTCCCTACCTCACCTCTAACCCTCACCTGTTTTCCTCTCCTCACCCTCTCAACTATTCATCATCTACATTCTCCTCCCCAACCTATCTTGTGGTTTTACATAAGCCTCGCTCCCTCACCCACTCATCATTTTTATCTTCCTCTTCTACTCAAGGTCTCTCTCTCTCTCTCTTTCATTTTCTCTCTCTCTCTTTCTCTTTCTCTCTCTCTCTCTCTACCCATCCATGTACCAAACGTACCCTCATGCCCACTCCATCAACACTGTCCTTTCATCCATCCATCCATCCGTCTATTCATCCTCTTATCTTCTGGTTCCACTCTGTCCCTCTTGGGTTTCATAATGCTTTGCACAGTCTTGCACTGACAAAGATTTAACTATTTCATGCAGCTAAAATACTAATGACAATAACAAAAATAATAATCCTCAAACTATATATACTACGTTGCATTTGAGAATTATTTAATGCTTTACCTTAAAACATTATCATTCAGTTGAGGAAAAAGCAAGGAAAATGAAAATGGAAGCACCGAAAATAATAATGTATTTCAGTTTAAGGGGGTAAATCGCTTTTGTTAAATTGGAGCTCCTCGATTCCTCCAAAGTATGCCAGGAAACAGTCAGGACCAGAAGAGCAAAAATAATGGTGTTCTGTTGCTTGGAAAAGGTTGGAGGATTCAGTTGCTCCTCTCAAACCTTCAAGTAAAAACACCCCATGCGGTAAAGTGCACAAACCCAAACTTGCAATCACCCCCAGAGATACAAGCATCCACAGACCGCCACCACAGACCGCCCCACCCCCGTAATACCACCACAACAATACCAACCACAACTATTATTACAACCACCACCATATCGCTGGCTATCAACACACCACCACAAACCCCAACGAGACTGTAGCCTATGCCATCAATATATCACTACCACCACCACTACCACCACCACTACTGCTTTCATATATCTATCAAACTACTACTACTACGGCACTACTACTATTCTCATATATCTATCAAACTACTACTACTACATCTTTCATCTTTCTACCAAACTACTACTACTACTACTACTACTACTACTATTACTACTTTTATCTTTCTACCAAACTATTACTACTAATAATACTTTCATCTTTCCACCAAACCATCACCACTACCACTACTATAATAACCCCACCAAACTGCTATCACCACCACTACTTAATCTCACCACCACCAAACATAAAAATCAAAGAGAGTAAAAGCAGAAGCAGGAATATACTAGTAAATAATCAGTCCAAAAGCCAGCCAGCCAGCCAGCCATCCAACCCTCCAACAACTCAGAGACGTATTACCAACACACGCAGACCTCTCTTCTCTTATTTCACGGTAGCTTAGCGTTGTCTGAGAGCCAATCACAACACTTGGGTAATTCTCAGCCAGCTATGAATTTCCTGGGAATCATTGTGGGCCGAATGCGAGAGCTATCGGGTGAAATATCCAAAATTGGAGCTCTGGGTTTGGTGAGGGTTGGGAGAAGGTATGTGCATTGGGGGGAGGGGAGGGAAAGAGGTTCGTGTCTGTGTCTGTTTGTCGATGGTGAAGGAATGTGTTGAAGATGTGGGAAAGTCAGGTCAAGTTTTGATATTATTATTATTGTTTTTGCAACTACTGTTATTGTTATTAATATCATTATTATTGTTGTTGTTGTTATTGTTATAGCTATTATGTTATTATTAATATCAGCATTATTATTATTAATATTTATATTATTATCATTATTATTATTACCACTCGAGACTTGATATAAGCCCCCTGATGAGCCACATACCACACCAACAGGACACAGGGGGGAGGGGGGGGGCAAAGATAATCAAGGAAGTGTAATTAGCAAACTAAATCACTGTTGCTTGGAAAAGTTTGGAGGAATCAGATGCTCCAAATTTTCCCTTTAATTAAGGTGCAAAATACCTGGGATATCGATCATCCGCCTGTTTGCTGACGAGGGAAGGAGGAAAGATTGTACAAATGTCACACCATACATTTATAATTATACTCGATACATTGTGTTTATATTCAACCACTCTATCTTTCTATATCATCGATTGAAAAAATGGGGGGAGAGAGACAGGGATGGGGGAAGGGGAGAGGCAGGGGACAAAGAGTAAGGCAGGGGACACAGAGTAAGGCAGGGTACACAGAGTAAGGCAGGGGAGAGGCAGGGGTGAGGCAGGGGCTTATGTCCAATTAACATGGGGTGGTTCTTTTGTCTGGTAGTACGAAGGCAGCTGTCATCAAGGAGGGGAAGGGGGGGGGGGGTCATCGGGCTCCCTATACCTGTCTGTCTGCCTGTCCCTCACACTTCTCACAGGGAGGGAAGGGGAGGGGTCAATTAGTGTGTGTGTGTGTGTGTGTGTGTGTGTGTGTGTGTGTGTGTGTGTGTGTGTGTGTGTGTGTGTGTGTGTGTGTGTGTGTGTGTGTGTGTGTCCCTCTACTCTCGATTCTTGCTCAAGTAGGCTACTGCTCAAACCTATTTTGTCACTTACGCGCACATAATCACACGGTATATATATATATATAAATATATATATATATATATATATATATATATATATATATATATATATATATATATATATATATATATATATATATATATATATATATATATATATATATATATATATATCTTTTGTACAGTGTTGCTTTAGGCTTATACAGCTCCCCTACCTCTTGCCAGACACATTTACCAATAGGCCTAAATATTAATCTACGTGTGTGTGTACCTTCATCTCTTTATATCTGCCCAACAATACATACATCCCAAATCATTAGTCCAACCAACAATTCATTAGTAAAACCAGACATCTTTCAATACATCATCATCAATTTAGGAACTCATCCATCCATCCATCCATCTATATGAATCCATACATTCATCCATATATAATTATAAATCCACCCATTCATCCATATATAATTATAAAGCCACCCATTCATCCATATATAATTATAAATCCACCCATTCATCCATATATAATTATAAATCCATCCATCCATCCATATATAATTATAAATCCACCCATTCATCCATATATAATTATAAATCCATCCATCCATCCATATATAATTATACTTTATCCATCCGTCTGTCCATCTCCCTAATACCACACAAGCCAATACCAATACCCATCCCACCAATACATAGTTATACCCATCCTACCAATACTCATACCCATCCTACCAATACTCATACCCATCCTATATACCAATTGATATGGGCGGCCCACCTCACCTCACCTCACCTTCTCCATCCGTGGGGAATTGGGTGTACGGGTAAACGAGGCTGATCTATATATATACGGATGCCAAATCAATAACAACAAAAAAACAATTCTACCGTAACGAGGCCCAATAAATCTATAGTGTTCGTGTGTGTGTGTGTGTGTGTGTGTGTGTGTGTGTGTGTGTGTGTGTGTTTTCCCGGAGTGTGAGAGATTTGTTTTTGTACGGGAGGGTCGGAAACTATAAGACTCTGGATGAATAAAAGAGTACCGTAACATCAAACTTTGAGGGAATGGAAAAGGAGAATGAAAAGGGGGGCTGGGAAAGGGAGCTGGAAAGGGGGAATGGAAAAGGAGAATGGAAAAGGGGGCTGGGAAGGGAGAACCGAATGGGGGGCTGGGAGGGGGGCTGGGAAGGGAGAACCGAATGGGGGGCTGGGAGGGGGGCTGGGAGTGAGGCTGGGAAGGGAGTCTGGTGTGAGCTGGACGTTCATATATATAACAGTAGTACAGTTTTCCCTTGTTCTTTTCAATCAAACAACAGAGGTCAAATCTAAATATCTATACCAACTAGGATTTCACACTCTTCCCACACACACACACACATATATATATATATATATATATATATATATATATATATATATATATATATATATATATATATATATATATATATATATATATATATATATATATATATATATATATATATATAATTTGCTATCCATTTCGATTTTACTCCCCTCGAAGTCCTGACCCAAGATGATAAACTGTAATATACTAATATAGCCTATTTGCAATCAATAATCAATCTCCACCTACAGTAGATCTATCTGCTCAACAGCCCATATCTCTCAGAGTCAAGGCTTTCCCCCAAAATTTATTTCTCTCACTCCGGTATCAATTTACTCCAATTCATTCCTCCTCGTGATCAGTAACAACTTCACCAACCACACAACACACCACACTAAATAAATACCTCTGGAGAAAATCTTAATCAGGCGACGTACAGCCATAATCATTTACCATAGCCACCCAAGACCAATAGACTACTGTAGTGCTCTATTGGTCTTGAATCCACCGACGACACTTTCCTTCCATCGGGGTAAATATGTTGGTAATAAAGAACAACACGGCTATGATGGTTTGGCAACACCTCATAACAATAATTGAGAAGGTTGAGTTGACATAAGGTGTTGTTGTAAGATTATATATTGATATGATACCGATATATTTGTTGCAAGAGGGAAAGAAAGTGTTGGTGGTTATTCGATTGTGGTTGTACAATACATGAAGGTTTAAAAAATACATTCGGGTTGGGTATACTGTAGGGCTGGGTGGGGTTGAGCCTCAGGGAGAGAGGACTGTTCTATATTGAATGATTCCCACACCCACTGAAACATGTATCGGAGGTAAGATGGAGGCAGTTCGTTCAGAAGGGTGTTCAGGAGAGGCAGGATATAGGTATTGGAAAGCTGGAAAACTAAGAGGTAAACAAAACAAGGATTGGTAGGAAAGAAGACGATAATATAGATTGAGGAAGGATTGAATATAGTAGGAGGAGGATGGATAGGATAGGTGGGAAAGATAAGATTAGAGAAAGGATGGGTGAAGGAGATGAGAGAGAATGGAAATGAGAGGTGAGGTAAGGGAAAGACAAAAGTAAAGGAAAGAAAGACGAAAGGACGGAGAGAAGGAAGGGAATTAAAATTTAAGGAAAACTGTAAAAGGACAAGACTTGAGTTAGAGAATGAAGAAATGAGGAGAAGGAGAACTAGGAAGGGAGGGGAAGCAGACTTACTAACAAAGGCAGGAACATGTCGAGATAAAATAAATGTTGAGGTTAACCCGAACCAACCTTCCACCCCTTGTTGAGGAAATGTCAGGAGGCGGGAGGGGACAATACCACAACACATTGAAAGTTGAGAAGGGAACAGAGAGAACAAATAAAGAAGGATAACAGTGCAAATAAGAAACAATATAGCTATAATGATTTTGAAACGCACAAACACAGGCTGGGGATGATGGGGGATGGAGTTCAGATGTGGAAGGAGGTACAGTCACTCATAAAAGTTTGTGGAACACACACACACACACAGACCCCCCCTGAACATTTATGAGTGACTGTACACAGGCTGCAGGTAGAGGACTCAGGAGGGATGGGTCCCAGTTTGAGTAGGGGTGTAAGAGTATGGAGGGAGGGAGTAGGAGTATAGAGGGAGAGAGTAGGAGTATAGAGGGAGAGAGTAGGAGTATAGAGGGAGGGAGTTGGGAGTGTGGAGGGAGGGAGTTGGGAGTGTGGAGGGAGGGAGTTGGGAGTGTGGAGGGAGGGAGTAGTAGGAGTGTAGAGAGAATATTACGAGTGTGGAGGAGGGTGCAGGTGCAGGGGCTGGGGTAGGAAGGGGCGAGGGAGAGGTGTGTGTGTGTGCCCTGGGACGCCTGAGGGAACGCATCCATAATTCATCAGGCACAGACTCACCACCTCGGAAAATCTGGAGGAGAAGAAGGACAGACGACAACCATTCCCACAGAGCCGCTAATTAGCACTGCCTCCCTTAATTTAATTCACGTCACGCTAGTCTCATTATTTTTTGAGGTGGGGATGACGAGGTGGTGGTGGTGGTGAGGATTGGGTATGAAGAGAAGGGGGTAGGAGGAATAGCAGGGGGGGAAGGGGGATAGAAGGGGGAAGGGGAATCGGGGGAATGGGAATAGGAGTGAGGGGGAAGGGGAATCGGGGGAATGGGAATAGGAGGAAGGGGGAAGGGGAATAGGAGGGGGAAAGGGGAATAGGAGGGGGAAAGGGGAATAGGAGGGGGGAAGGGGAATAGGAGGGGGAAAGGGGAATAGGAGGGGGAAGGGGAAGAGGACGTGAAGAAGGAACAGAAGTAGGTTTTGAGATGTATGCAAAAAACGATTACAAATGCCTTTCATACAGCAACACGAAAGGAGTAATAAAGAAGACAAAAATGAAGAGAAACGGGGAGATGAAGGAAATGTGAACTGTGGAGGAGACGAGGTAGTGGAAACGAGAAGAAAGGAGGAGTGGGAGTAGGGGGAGAGAGAGTAAGGGAGGAATAGGAGGAGGAGTAAGGGGAGAGGGAGGAGGACTAGAGGGAGAGGGAAGAGGAGGAGGAGGTGGAGAGGGAGGAGGAGGTGGAGAGGGAGGAGGTGGAGAGGGAGGAGGAGGTGGAGAGGGAGGAGGAGGTGGAGAGGGAGGAGGAGGAGGAGAGGGAGGAGGAGGTGGAGAGGGAGGAGGAGGTGGAGAGGGAGGAGGAGGCGTAGAGGGACTGTAAGAGGTGTGAAGAGGATGAGTGAAGTGGTTATGGAAATAATGAGATGGCGAAGTTTTATTTTAAGATATGGGGATGAAGGATGATGAAAGGTAATATGAGGTGAGGACGAGGGAACCACCAACTGTTCACTTTAACAACCATCTATAACAATCCCCAGCCACTGTACAGTCGTGGACAAAAGTTTCAATACACATATGGGTAACTGGTAACTCGAACATATTGCTCTCTCTATCTCTCTCTCTCTCTCTCTCTCTCTCTCTCTCTCTCTCTCACACACACACACACACACACACACACACACACACACACACACACACACACACACACACAACAATAATAAAACAGTTAATACGCCAGCAATCAAAATAAAATAAATGCCTGTGTAACTAGCAGAAAATATATATACAAAAAATTATATATATATACATATACTCGACTCCAAAATGTAAAATGAAAATAAAAACGAAGAGCATAAAATAAATTCATTACTGAGCAGGCAAGCAGGCAGGCAGCATGGAAGCAAAAAATAAAAGATAAAAATATTCAGGAAGGTCAAATAAATTCATGGCTGAGAAGAAACATGCACATGAACCCAGTACAGAAAAATAAGGTAAATTAAAAAAAAACAATAAACTCAGAATTGTTAAATATAACCTGAACAGAAGAAGCGAGGGAGCAAAAATATTGCTGCCTATATATTTTTAATGAAATGTTAACTAAAAATCATGCCTGAATAAGCTGCATAGAATTAATGTTCCTGATTTCCCTTGAGCAAATATTGGTCAGCACGGAGAGGGGGAGTGGGAGGTGGGGGAGTTGGGGAGTGGGGGATTGGAAAGGAGGAGACAGGTAGGTGTGAGGAAGAAAGGAGGTAGCTTGGCGTGTATGCGTAGGGAGAAAAAGATATGCGCACGTGTGTGTGTGTGTGTGTGTGTGTGTGTGTGTGTGTGTGTGTGTGTGTGTGTGTGTTATGTGTGTGTGTGTACCATTCATTATTGTTTCTTTCTTTCATACTTTCGTCTTTACACCCATGCATCCTTCATATCCTTATAACCCCGTCTTCCACACACACACACACACACACACATACCTTTCCATGTCCTTCCTTCTTTCCTTCCCTCGGTACTTTATTTTCCCACGCCCTTCTCGCCTTCTGGTCCGCTGCCCCGCTTCGTTTCTACTCGACTTGCATTTCCCAGACAGAGCCCTTCAAGTATACATCACACACCTGTATATTTCGCACCCCATCCACCTGCTCCTTCCTCCAGGGTCTTGCTCAGGGGGTTTGATATTTTTTTTTCCTTGATCTTACCTCCATCTTTATTTTGTTGCCCTCGTGTTTTCTCCCTTTTCCTTCTCTCACTCTCTCTTTTATACTTAGTTTTGTTTCGTTTGTGTTAGTCTCTGATCATTATGTTTCAATTTTAATTTCCCCTGCTCTCATATTTATTTTATGTCTGTCTTCTCTCTCTCTCTCTCTCTCTCTCTCTCTCTCTCTCTCTCTCTCTCTCTCTCTCTCTCTCTCTCTCTCTCTGTCTCTTTTACCTAACACCAATTCTTCTTGCTTCTCCCTCCTTCCCTCTATCATCTTTTCTTTGGCTTGTACTCTGTTCTTCCTCCTTTCTTCTCACTCTTGGGACCTCACCATTTTTCTACCTCGTCTTTCTCTCTGTCTTACAAGTTCTCTCTCTCTCTCTCTCTCTCTCTCTCTCTCTCTCTCTCTCTCCCTCTCTCTCTCTCTCTCTCTCTCTCTCTCTCTCTCCTTCCAGTGCTTATCTCATCACTTCTTCTCTCCTTGTTCGTAATCCCCTCTTCTAGTTCTCTCTCCTCACCTATCACTGTTATTCTTTCAACTCTCTCTCTCTCTCTCTCTCTCTCTCTCTCTCTCTCTCTCTCTCTCTCTCTCTCTCTCTCTCTCTCTTTCCTTTGTGGCTCTTATCTTTTTCCCCTCCTCACCTTCTTCATGTATAAATATATATATATATATATTCTTTCACTCTCGGGTTTATATCCACTTCTTCTTGTCCTTTCTTTTTTACTTTTTTAATACTTTCAGAATCTGGGTATAAGCTACACACACACACACACACACACACCTAGATTACTACTGGGCGACAGAGTAAATTAAATCTGATGAAAAATATGAAAGAGGAATAAAGAAGGAAAGAAAAAATGGTGGAAAGGATGAAGTGATAAAGGGACAAAGAAAGGAAGGAAGAAATGACAATACCGTAATCAAAGATGGAACAACCGAGGAAAGAAAATGAAAACATGAATTGTAATAAAAAAAAATATGCAGAGAGAGAGATGTGTGTGTGTGTGTGAGAGAGAGAGAGATGGAGGGGGGGGGGGGACTGACTGACTGACTAGGGGAGCGTGAATGGGGGAGGGGGGGGGAGGGTTAGGGGTACAAACATGCAAACAACCATCCCTCCCAACACACGACTTGTTCCACTAACGAGCGGGAGGGACAATTACGGTGGAGGGGGGGGGGGAGGGGTGATAGAGGGGAGGAGGTGTGATGGAGGGGGGGAGGTGTGATGGGGGTTGTGGTGATGGGGGTTGTGGTGGTGGTGGTGGTGGAGGGAGGGGGGGATAATGGTTGTGGGGGGAGTAGTTTCCATCTCCTTCACTTTCTCCATTACGTTATACCCGAGACAACATTACATTATACGTTATATCATGTACAATAAAATAATGATAATGTAACAAATTTTGAATGAAAACTGTATTATGATTAATGCCATATTTTCAAACGATGTTGTATTCAGATCTTAATCGTTTTTTAAATAAATATCTTTTATTTTAAATATTATATCTAAAAAAATTATTGTAAAAACTAATTTCAGCATTTTCCAATAAAGATTAATACAGTACATTATTTTTTGGGATAATCTCAAAAGTTAAAATATTATCTTGTAATATTTCAGGAAATTTTCCTGGACTTTCACGAATATTGTAGCATTTCAAAAATTGTTGTTTTAAATTTTCCTTGAATTTTTTTTCCTGCATATGCAGAAATGGTTCTTAAATATTTCTCTGATCTTTCCACAGAATATAATTTTATGAAGATGTTGGTTTTCTTCAAGAAAAAATTGCGGACATTTTACAGGAATAATTTTGCATAAGCAAACATCATGGGTTGGAGAAAAAGGAAGGGAGGGGAGATGGTAGGAGGGAGAGAAGAGAGGTAGAGGAGAGGGAGATGGTAGGAGGGAGAGAAGAGATGGAGGGATGCTGGGAGAGAGAGGAGAGTAAAGGTATAGGACGGATAGCGGGAGAGGAGGGGTGAGGGATGGGTAGGGAGGAGTGAGGGATGGCAAGGGAGGGGATGGTAACAAGAGCTGTGAGATTGGAGTAGGTGGCAGACACGTACGGCAGATTGGCAGGAGGGGAGGTAAAGGTTTGTTTGTGTGTGTGTGTGTGTGTGTGTGTGTGTGTGTTGGCAGGAATGAGTAGAAATATGTCTTGAAACTAGTAGTATAAATCAGAGTGGAAAAGAATAATAGCAAGTTTCGTATTATTACTTAAATTTATAGGTATGTGTATATGTAATTAGTTGACAAAGCGAATGTAAGAATAGGTAGATCGATTAAGAGACAAACTAACAAACAAACAAACATGGGGTGAAAGAAAGATGTTAGAAAGGATAAGGAGATTTGTGCAGTCAAGGAAATACAAAAGAAAAGGAGAGAGAGAGAGAGAGAGAGAGAGAGAGAGAGAGAGAGAGAGAGAGAGAGAGAGAGAGAGAGAGAGAGAGAGAGAGAGAGAGAGAGAGAGAGAGAGAGAGAGAGAGAGAGTTACATAGAATCACAGACCACAATAGACCTTACGGTCCACACGGGGTGATCTGATTAGAAGGTTACTGATAGAGAATGAATATCTCCCCAGTGATAGTCGTAGGTAAGGATAGCAAAGTAGAAGGCTCTCTCCCCACCCTCCAATCCCTCCGGCCTGAGCCGTACTGGAAATAAAGTTAGGAGTCAGAACCTTGTGGAGTTGGTAGAGAAAACTCCACAAGGAAATTTTATAGGAAAGATAGAAAGTAGTTGAAATTTGGCTAACTTGCCACCTGTAATGGGCAAAAAATTATTCATTAGTAAACATCGAAAGTCGGGGATTAGATGCAAGGTGTTTATCAAGGCGACGTTTGAAGCTGTCTACTGTGTTACATTCTATTACGTTACGGGGAAGCCCATTCCATAAGTTGACGACTCGGTTAAAAAAGAAATTCTTGGATTCGTGTGAATTAAAAGATTTACCTATGATTTTACAGCCATTACCTCTCGTGTAGTTTGATTGATCGATATTGAAATATTTGTTGCAGTCCATATTGTCTATGCCTTTGATTATTTTGAATACCTGGATTAAATCGCCTCTCAATCTACGTTGTCCTAATGCGAATAGATTCAATTTATTTAGCCGCTCTTCATACGTTTTGTTTCGTAGACATGGTATCATTTTAGTAACTCTACGTTGGACTCGTTCCAATTTTACTATATCTTTCTGGTAGTACGGGCACCAGGCTTGGACACAATATTCCATAAGGGGACGGACCAAGGAATTATACAAAGTGAGGATTGTATCTTTAGACTTATACTCGAATGCTCTGCCAATAAAGCCGATAGTTTTATTTGCTTTCTTAATTACTTCCGTACATTGCTGACTGGGTTTTAGGTTACTTGATATTGTGACCCCTAAGTCTGTCTCTTGATCCACGCTTTTAATTTGATTACCATTTAACGAGTAGTTTGCAGTTACGTTACGATGTCCGATATGGAGTACTTTACATTTATCTGCATTGAAGGACATTTGCCAAGTTTTCGCCCAATTCGACAATTTATCGAGATTATCTTGCATTTCTTTAGTTTGTGCATTAGTGAGTACTGTATTTGCAATTTTAGTGTCATCGGCAAACTTCGATATTATGCATGAGAGACCTTCATCTATGTCGTTTATGTAAACTAGGAAAAGGATTGGGCCTAAAACTGACCCTTGTGGCACCCCGCTCGTAACGCCAGTTACGAGAGAGAGAGAGAGAGAGAGAGAGAGAGAGAGAGAGAGAGAGAGAGAGAGAGAGAGAGAGAAAAAACGTATGCACTGTTATTATTTTTCGTTTTTAATTTTATTTAAGTATTTACTCTGTATTTCTTCTTACTATCATTATTTATTAGCGACAGTTCACTGATACCCTCTTAATTAACTGCATGAAAGGTTTTAATAGATTTTGATACATTGGAGCGCCTTGATTCCTCCATAACATGCCAAGTAACAGGACCAGCTTGACAAATATAATGGTATTCTGTTGCCTGGAATAGTATGGAGTAATAGTTTGCTCCAAAATTACCTATATTCTACAAGCCCTATAAGGGGGGAAATTTTATGTTAGTAAATCTGGAGCAACTGAATCCTCCGAACTATTCCAAGCAACAGAACACCATTATTTTTCATCTGGTCCTGTTTCCTGGCATACTTTGGAGGAACCAAGGCACTCCAATGTAACAAAAGTGAATTACCCACTTAAAGGCTGTTATGTGAAGATAATTACTTTGTTGTGCATATGTTTGCTGTAACTTGTCTTAATTTGCATAACATTAAACTGAAAACAAAAAGAAAAAATCCCTAGGAATGAGACGTGGAAGCCAGTGGTTGTATGTATGTATGTTCACCAGGTTATAAAGATAAGACACTATGGTAAATGGCACAAGTTTCTCCGGTCTGCCCTTCCATAACTCATAACTATACGTAGACTGTAAAGTTGAAACAGGAGTGTATATAGCAAGTTTTGTAGATGAAACAGGAATGTGTATAGCAAGTGTAACAGGTGAAACAGGAGTATGTATAGCATGACTGTAGTAGGTGAAACAGGAGTGTGTATAGCAAGATTTTAGTAGGTGAAACAGGAGTACATAAAACAAAACTAACATTGAGTCAAATGAAATAATGAAACATAACATAAACTATTATTAGCGAAATAATAACAGTACGATGAATGAAACAGCTAAACATAACATAACAACCAAACAAATGAAACATAAAATAACAAGTGTAACAATAATAGGACGACGAAATCAAAGTGAAAGATGCGACTTAATAAGGTGGAAATGCAGTGTTGGTAAATCTGGAGCAACCGATTCCTCCAAACTACAGAACACCATTACCTTTGTTCATCTGATCTTGTTTCCTGGCATAACTAGGATGAATCATGGCACTCCAATGTAAGAATAACACTCACCCATGCAGTATCGTCGGTCCTATAGGTAGTGTGGAGGTAACACTTCTACTGCCTTACCTGTAGAAGAGAAAAACAATCTTAATGAGGGAAGGTAAAGGGTGGGTGCATGGGGTGGGTGGGGGGAGGGAGGGGATAGTCGACCGCGAGATGGGTGGGGGGAGGGGAAAGAAGGAGGGGGAGAAAAACAGTCTTAATGAGGAAAGGGGGACAGTAGACCGCGAGATGGTAGGGTGTTGGAGGGAAAGGTGAGGTTGGGGTAGAAAAACGGGTCTTAATGAAGGAAGGGAAGCTACATATATAGGAAAGGAAGGAGGAAAAAGAAGGGAGAGGAAAGGAGAGGAGTAAGAAGGGAGAGGAAAGGAGAGGAAAGGAGAGGGGTAAGAAGGGAGAGGAAAGGAGAGGGGTAAGAAGGGAGAGGAAAGGAGAGGGGTAAGAAGGGAGAGGAAAAGACTGAAGGAAATAAAGAGATGGGAGGTAAGGATTGAAGGAAGTCTAGGGAAGGGAGATACGGTAAAGATTTAAGGAAGTAATGGAATGGGATGTAAAGAGATGGGAGGTAAGGACTGATGAGAGTAAAGGGATGGGAAAAAATATGGATGGTTTAGCAGTGTGGAACGGTTTGACGACAGTACACGACCAAACACAAGGAAAGGAAACATAAGACAGTCAAGGAGAGGTGGGAGTGGGGGGTGTCAGGAGTGTGTGGTCAGGAGGTACTAAGAATGGGTGGAGGAGAATATGGTAGGTAGGTAGGGGGACGATACTAAAATAGATAGGGAGGAGGGGTGCGTATAAGGTAGGTAGGGGGCTACTATATAAGAAAGGGTAAGGGGAGGAGTAGTACAAGATAGGGGGAAAGGGAGAAGTATAGGGGTAAAGGGGGGGGGAGGAGATTACGGTATGGGGGACACCACCACTACCACTACCTAACACTATACTTCACACCATCACCACCACTACCAACTTCACTACTAACACAACCATCACTACCACAATCACCTTCACCACTACCCCAACAATCACAACCATCACCATCACTATCACCACTACCACAACCATCACCATCACAACCATCACCACCATCACTACCACTACCACCACCACCTGGCAAGCGAGAGTTGTTTACAGTAAAGGTGGCTGTCTGTCTGGTGGTGGTGGTGGTGGTGGGTCGTCTGCAGCTCCTACACCTAATAAACAAACACCTTGATCTGCCCTCCTCCATCTCTCTCTCTCTCTCTCACATCACTCAGTCTTACCCTTAAGCCTTCCTTGGCCATTTACTCTTATTATTCAGTCTTACACTTTACAGAAAAAACACTATAGAAGAAAAGTGTCTTAGAATGGTCCAAAATAGTGAATACTGATCTAAAAATATACATTATAATGAATTAAAAAAATCTTAATAAATAGATAGGTTAGGTTAGGTTAGGCTAGGATAGGTCTGAGAGAAAAACACTATAGAAGAAAAGTGTCTTAGAATGGTCCAAAATAGTGAATACTGATCTAAAAATATACATTATAGTGAATTAAAGAATTCTTAATAAATAGATAGGTTAGGCTAGGATAGGTCTGAGAGAAAAACACTATAGAAGAAAAGTGTCTTAGAATGGTCCAAAATAGTGAATACTGATCTAAAAATATACATTATAGTGAATTAAAGAATTCTAAATAAATTGATAGGTTAGGTTAGGTTAGGTTAGGCTAGGATAGGTCTGAGAGAAAAACACTATAGAAGAAAAATGTCTTAGAATGGTCCAAAATAGTGAATACTGATCTAAAAATATACATTATAGTGAATTAAAGAATTCTTAATAAATAGATAGGTTAGGTTAGGTTAGGCTAGGATAGGTCTGAGAGAAAAACACTATAGAACAAACGTGTCTTAGAATGGTCCAAAATAGTGAATACTGATCTAAAAATATACATTATAGTGAATTAAAGAATTCTTAATAAATAGATAGGTTAGGTTAGGTTAGGTTAGGATAGGTCTGAGAGAAAAAGACTATAGAAGAAAAGTGTCTTAGAATGGTCCAAAATAGTGAATACTGATCTAAAAATATACATTATAGTGAATTAAAGAATTCTTAATAAATATATAGGTTAGGTTAGGTTAGGCTAGGATAGGTCTGAGAGAAAAACACTATAGAAGAAAAGTGTCTTAGAATGGTCCAAAATAGTGAATACTGATCTAAAAATATACATTATAATGAATTATTTTTATTTTAAATAAATAAATAGGTTAGGTTAGGTTAGGCTAGGATAGGTCTGGGAGAAAAACACTATAGAAGAAAAGTGTCTTAGAATGGTCCAAAATAGTGAATACTGATCTAAAAATATACATTATAGTGAATTAAAGAATTCTTAATAAATTGATAGGTTAGGTTAGGTTAGGCTAGGATAGGTCTGAGAGAAAAACACTATAGAAGAAAAGTGTCTTAGAATGGTCCAAAATAGTGAACACTGATCTAAAAATATACATTATAGTGAATTAAAGAATTCTTAATAAATAGATAGGTTAGGTTAGGTTAGGCTAGGATAGGTCTGAGAGAAAAACACTATAGAAGAAAAGTGTCTTAGAATGGTCCAAAATAGTGAATACTGATCTAAAAATATACATTATAGTGAATTAAAGAATTCTTAATAAATATATAGGTTAGGTTAGGTTAGGCTAGGATAGGTCTGAGAGAAAAACACTATAGAAGAAAAGTGTCTTAGAATGGTCCAAAATAGTGAATACTGATCTAAAAATATACATTATAGTGAATTATTTTTATTTTAAATAAATAAATAGGTTAGGTTAGGTTAGGCTAGGATAGGTCTGAGAGAAAAACACTATAGAAGAAAAGTGTCTTAGAATGGTCCAAAATAGTGAATACTAATCTAAAAATATACATTATAGTGAATTAAAGAATTCTTAATAAATTGATAGGTTAGGTTAGGTTAGGCTAGGATAGGTCTGAGAGAAAAACACTATAGAAGAAAAGTGTCTTAGAATGGTCCAAAATAGTGAATACTGATCTAAAAATATACATTATAGTGAATTAAAGAATTCTTAATAAATAGATAGGTTAAGTTAGGTTAGGCTAGGATAGGTCTGAGAGAAAAACACTATAGAAGAAAAGTGTCTTAGAATGGTCCAAAATAGTGAATACTGATCTAAAAATATACATTATAGTGAATTAAAGAATTCTTAATAAATAGATAGGTTAGGTTAGGTTAGGCTAGGATAGGTCTGAGAGAAAAACACTATAGAAGAAAAGTGTCTTAGAATGGTCCAAAATAGTGAATACTGATCTAAAAATATACATTATAGTGAATTAAAGAATTCTTAATAAATTGATAGGTTAGGTTAGGTTAGGCTAGGATAGGTCTGAGAGAAAAACACTATAGAAGAAAAGTGTCTTAGAATGGTCCAAAATAGTGAATACTGATCTAAAAATATACATTATAGTGAATTAAAGAATTCTTAATAAATTGATAGGTTAGGTTAGGTTAGGCTAGGATAGGTCTGAGAGAAAAACACTATAGAAGAAAAGTGTCTTAGAATGGTCCAAAATAGTGAATACTGATCTAAAAATATACATTATAGTGAATTAAAGAATTCTTAATAAATTGATAGGTTAGGTTAGGTTAGGCTAGGATAGGTCTGAGAGAAAAACACTATAGAAGAAAAGTGTCTTAGAATGGTCCAAAATAGTGAATACTGATCTAAAAATATACATTATAGTGAATTAAAGAATTCTTAATAAATAGATAAGTTAGGTTAGGTTAGGCTAGGATAGGTCTGAGAGAAAAACACTATAGAACAAAAGTGTCTTAGAATGGTCCAAAATAGTGAATACTGATCTAAAAATATACATTATAGTGAATTAAAGAATTCTTAATAAATAGATAGGTTAGGTTAGGTTAGGCTAGGATAGGTCTGAGAGAAAAACACTATAGAAGAAAAGTGTCTTAGAATGGTCCAAAATAGTGAATACTGATCTAAAAATATACATTATAGTGAATTAAAGAATTCTTAATAAATAGATAGGTTAGGTTAGGTTAGGCTAGGATAGGTCTGAGAGAAAAACACTATAGAAGAAAAGTGTCTTAGAATGGTCCAAAATAGTAAATACTGATCTAAAAATATACATTATAGTGAATTAAAGAATTCTTAATAAATTGATAGGTTAGGTTAGGTTAGGCTAGGATAGGTCTGAGAGAAAAATACTATAGAAGAAAAGTGTCTTAGAATGGTCCAAAATAGTGAATACTGATCTAAAAATATACATTATAGTGAATTAAAGAATTCTTAATAAATTGATAGGTTAGGTTAGGTTAGGCTAGGATAGGTCTGAGAGAAAAACACTATAGAAGAAAAGTGTCTTAGAATGGTCCAAAATAGTGAATACTGATATAAAAATATACATTATAGTGAATTAAAGAATTCTTAATAAATATATAGGTTAGGTTAGGTTAGGCTAGGATAGGTCTGAGAGAAAAACACTATAGAAGAAAAGTGTCTTAGAATGGTCCAAAATAGTGAATACTGATCTAAAAATATACATTATAGTGAATTATTTTTATTTTAAATAAATAAATAGGTTAGGTTAGGTTAGGCTAGGATAGGTCTGAGAGAAAAACACTATAGAAGAAAAGTATCTTAGAATGGTCCAAAATAGTGAATACTGATCTAAAAATATACATTATAGTGAATTAAAGAATTCTTAATAAATTGATAGGTTAGGTTAGGTTAGGCTAGGATAGGTCTGAGAGAAAAACACTATAGAAGAAAAGTGTCTTAGAATGGTCCAAAATAGTGAATACTGATCTAAAAATATACATTATAGTGAATTAAAGAATTCTTAATAAATATATAGGTTAGGTTAGGTTAGGCTAGGATAGGTCTGAGAGAAAAACACTATAGAAGAAAAGTGTCTTAGAATGGTCCAAAATAGTGAATACTGATCTAAAAATATACATTATAGTGAATTATTTTTATTTTAAATAAATAAATAGGTTAGGTTAGGTTAGGCTAGGATAGGTCTGAGAGAAAAACACTATAGAAGAAAAGTGTCTTAGAATGGTCCAAAATAGTGAATACTAATCTAAAAATATACATTATAGTGAATTAAAGAATTATTAAAGAATTATTAATAAATTGATAGGTTAGGTTAGGTTAGGCTAGGATAGGTCTGAGAGAAAAACACTATAGAAGAAAAGTGTCTTAGAATGGTCCAAAATAGTGAATACTGATCTAAAAATATACATTATAGTGAATTAAAGAATTCTTAATAAATAGATAGGTTAGGTTAGGTTAGGCTAGGATAGGTCTGAGAGAAAAACACTATAGAAGAAAAGTGTCTTAGAATGGTCCAAAATAGTGAATACTGATCTAAAAATATACATTATAGTGAATTAAAGAATTCTTAATAAATAGATAGGTTAGGTTAGGTTAGGCTAGGATAGGTCTGAGAGAAAAACACTTTAGAAGAAAAGTGTCTTAGAATGGTCCAAAATAGTGAATACTGATCTAAAAATATACATTATAGTGAATTAAAGAATTCTTAATAAATTGATAGGTTAGGTTAGGTTAGGCTAGGATAGGTCTGAGAGAAAAACACTATAGAAGAAAAATGTCTTAGAATGGTCCAAAATAGTGAATACTGATCTAAAAATATACATTATAGTGAATTAAAGAATTCTTAATAAATTGATAGGTTAGGTTAGGTTAGGCTAGGATAGGTCTGAGAGAAAAACACTATAGAAGAAAAGTGTCTTAGAATGGTCCAAAATAGTTAATACTGATCTAAAAATATACATTATAGTGAATTAAAGAATTCTTAATAAATTGATAGGTTAGGTTAGGTTAGGCTAGGATAGGTCTGAGAGAAAAACACTATAGAAGAAAAGTGTCTTAGAATGGTCTAAAATAGTGAATACTGATCTAAAAATATACATTATAGTGAATTAAAGAATTCTTAATAAATAGATAAGTTAGGTTAGGTTAGGCTAGGATAGGTCTGAGAGAAAAACACTATAGAACAAAAGTGTCTTAGAATGGTCCAAAATAGTGAATACTGATCTAAAAATATACATTATAGTGAATTAAAGAATTCTTAATAAATAGATAGGTTAGGTTAGGTTAGGCTAGGATAGGTCTGAGAGAAAATCACTATAGAAGAAAAGTGTCTTAGAATGGTCCAAAATAGTGAATACTGATCTAAAAATATACATTATAGTGAATTAAAGAATTCTTAATAAATAGATAGGTTAGGTTAGGTTAGGCTAGGATAGGTCTGAGAGAAAAACACTATAGAAGAAAAGTGTCTTAGAATGGTCCAAAATAGTGAATACTGATCTAAAAATATACATTATAGTGAATTAAAGAATTCTTAATAAATAGATAGGTTAGGTTAGGTTAGGCTAGGATAGGTCTGAGAGAAAAACACTATAGAAGAAAAGTGTCTTAGAATGGTCCAAAATAGTGAATACTGATCTAAAAATATACATTATAGTGAATTATTTTTATTTTAAATAAATAAATAGGTTAGGTTAGGTTAGGCTAGGATAGGTCTGAGAGAAAAACACTATAGAAGAAAAGTATCTTAGAATGGTCCAAAATAGTGAATACTGATCTAAAAATATACATTATAGTGAATTATAGAATTCTTAATAAATTGATAGGTTAGGTTAGGTTAGGCTAGGATAGGTCTGAGAGAAAAACACTATAGAAGAAAAGTGTCTTAGAATGGTCCAAAATAGTGAATACTGATCTAAAAATATACATTATAGTGAATTATTTTTATTTTAAATAAATAAATAGGTTAGGTTAGGTTAGGCTAGGATAGGTCTGAGAGAAAAACACTATAGAAGAAAAGTATCTTAGAAAAGTCCAAAATAGTGAATACTGATCTAAAAATATACATTATAGTGAATTAAAGAATTCTTAATAAATTGATAGGTTAGGTTAGGTTAGGCTAGGATAGGTCTGAGAGAAAAACACTATAGAAGAAAAGTGTCTTAGAATGGTCCAAAATAGTGAATACTGATCTAAAAATATACATTATAGTGAATTAAAGAATTCTTAATAAATAGATAGGTTAGGTTAGGTTAGGCTAGGATAGGTCTGAGAGAAAAACACTATAGAAGAAAAGTGTCTTAGAATGGTCCAAAATAGTGAATACTGATCTAAAAATATACATTATAGTGAATTAAAGAATTCTTAATAAATAGATAGGTTAGGTTAGGTTAGGCTAGGATAGGTCTGAGAGAAAAACACTATAGAAGAAAAGTGTCTTAGAATGGTCCAAAATAGTGAATACTGATCTAAAAATATACATTATAGTGAATTAAAGAATTCTTAATAAATATATAGGTTAGGTTAGGTTAGGCTAGGATAGGTCTGAGAGAAAAACACTATAAGAAGAAAAGTGTCTTAGAATGGTCCAAAATAGTGAATACTGATCTAAAAATATACATTATAGTGAATTATTTTTATTTTAAATAAATAAATAGGTTAGGTTAGGTTAGGCTAGGATAGGTCTGAGAGAAAAACACTATAGAAGAAAAGTGTCTTAGAATGGTCCAAAATAGTGAATACTGATCTAAAAATATACATTATAGTGAATTAAAGAATTCTTAATAAATTGATAGGTTAGGTTAGGTTAGGCTAGGATAGGTCTGAGAGAAAAACACTATAGAAGAAAAGTGTCTTAGAATGGTCCAAAATAGTGAATACTGATCTAAAAATATACATTATAGTGAATTAAAGAATTCTTAATAAATTGATAGGTTAGGTTAGGTTAGGCTAGGATAGGTCTGAGAGAAAAACACTATAGAAGAAAAGTGTCTTAGAATGGTCCAAAATAGTGAATACTGATCTAAAAATATACATTATAGTGAATTAAAGAATTCTTAATAAATTGATAGGTTAGGTTAGGTTAGGCTAGGATAGGTCTGAGAGAAAAATACTATAGAAGAAAAGTGTCTTAGAATGGTCCAAAATAGTGAATACTGATCTAAAAATATACATTATAGTGAATTAAAGAATTCTTAATAAATAGATAGGTTAGGTTAGGTTAGGCTAGGATAGGTCTGAGAGAAAAACACTATAGAACAAAAGTGTCTTAGAATAGTCCAAAATAGTGAATACTGATCTAAAAATATACATTATAGTGAATTAAAGAATTCTTAATAAATAGATAGGTTAGGTTAGGTTAGGCTAGGATAGGTCTGAGAGAAAAACACTATAGAAGAAAAGTGTCTTAGAATGGTCCAAAATAGTGAATACTGATCTAAAAATATACATTATAGTGAATTAAAGAATACTTAATAAATAGATAGGTTAGGTTAGGTTAGGCTAGGATAGGTCTGAGAGAAAAACACTATAGAAGAAAAGTGTCTTAGAATGGTCCAAAATAGTGAATACTGATCTAAAAATATACATTATAGTGAATTAAAGAATTCTTAATAAATTGATAGGTTAGGTTAGGTTAGGCTAGGATAGGTCTGAGAGAAAAACACTATAGAAGAAAAGTGTCTTAGAATGGTCCAAAATAGTGAATACTGATCTAAAAATATACATTATAGTGAATTAAAGAATTCTTAATAAATTGATAGGTTAGGTTAGGTTAGGCTAGGATAGGTCTGAGAGAAAAACACTATAGAAGAAAAGTGTCTTAGAATGGTCCAAAATAGTGAATACTGATCTAAAAATATACATTATAGTGAATTAAAGAATTCTTAATAAATTGATAGGTTAGGTTAGGTTAGGCTAGGATAGGTCTGAGAGAAAAACACTATAGAAAGTGTCTTAGAATGGTCCAAAATAGTGAATACTGATCTAAAAATATACATTATAGTGAATTAAAGAATTCTTAATAAATTGATAGGTTAGGTTAGGTTAGGCTAGGATAGGTCTGAGAGAAAAACACTATAGAAGAAAAGTGTCTTAGAATGGTCCAAAATAGTGAATACTGATCTAAAAATATACATTATAGTGAATTAAAGAATTCTTAATAAATTGATAGGTTAGGTTAGGTTAGGCTAGGATAGGTCTGAGAGAAAAACACTATAGAAGAAAAGTGTCTTAGAATGGTCCAAAATAGTGAATACTGATCTAAAAATATACATTATAGTGAATTAAAGAATTCTTAATAAATAGATAAGTTTGGTTAGGTTAGGCTAGGATAGGTCTGAGAGAAAAACACTATAGAACAAAAGTGTCTTAGAATGGTCCAAAATAGTGAATACTGATCTAAAAATATACATTATAGTGAATTAAAGAATTCTTAATAAATAGATAGGTTAGGTTAGGTTAGGCTAGGATAGGTCTGAGAGAAAAACACTATAGAAGAAAAGTGTCTTAGAATGGTCCAAAATAGTGAATACTGATCTAAAAATATACATTATAGTTAATTAAAGAATTCTTAATAAATAGATAGGTTAGGTTAGGTTAGGCTAGGATAGGTCTGAGAGAAAAACACTATAGAAGAAAAAGTGTCTTAGAATGGTCCAAAATAGTGAATACTGATCTAAAAATATACATTATAGTGAATTAAAGAATTCTTAATAAATAGATAGGTTAGGTTAGGTTAGGCTAGGATAGGTCTGAGAGAAAAACACTATAGAAGAAAAGTGTCTTAGAATGGTCCAAAATAGTGAATACTGATCTAAAAATATACATTATAGTGAATTAAAGAATTCTTAATAAATAGATAGGTTAGGTTAGGTTAGGCTAGGATAGGTCTGAGAGAAAAACACTTTAGAAGAAAAGTGTCTTAGAATGGTCCAAAATAGTGAATACTGATCTAAAAATATACATTATAGTGAATTAAAGAATTCTTAATAAATTGATAGGTTAGGTTAGGTTAGGCTAGGATAGGTCTGAGAGAAAAACACTATAGAAGAAAAATGTCTTAGAATGGTCCAAAATAGTGAATACTGATCTAAAAATATACATTATAGTGAATTAAAGAATTCTTAATAAATTGATAGGTTAGGTTAGGTTAGGCTAGGATAGGTCTGAGAGAAAAACACTATAGAAGAAAAGTGTCTTAGAATGGTCCAAAATAGTTAATACTGATCTAAAAATATACATTATAGTGAATTAAAGAATTCTTAATAAATTGATAGGTTAGGTTAGGTTAGGCTAGGATAGGTCTGAGAGAAAAACACTATAGAAGAAAAGTGTCTTAGAATGGTCTAAAATAGTGAATACTGATCTAAAAATATACATTATAGTGAATTAAAGAATTCTTAATAAATAGATAAGTTAGGTTAGGTTAGGCTAGGATAGGTCTGAGAGAAAAACACTATAGAACAAAAGTGTCTTAGAATGGTCCAAAATAGTGAATACTGATCTAAAAATATACATTATAGTGAATTAAAGAATTCTTAATAAATAGATAGGTTAGGTTAGGTTAGGCTAGGATAGGTCTGAGAGAAAAACACTATAGAAGAAAAGTGTCTTAGAATGGTCCAAAATAGTGAATACTGATCTAAAAATATACATTATAGTGAATTAAAGAATTCTTAATAAATAGATAGGTTAGGTTAGGTTAGGCTAGGATAGGTCTGAGAGAAAAACACTATAGAAGAAAAGTGTCTTAGAATGGTCCAAAATAGTGAATACTGATCTAAAAATATACATTATAGTGAATTAAAGAATTCTTAATAAATAGATAGGTTAGGTTAGGTTAGGCTAGGATAGGTCTGAGAGAAAAACACTATAGAAGAAAAGTGTCTTAGAATGGTCCAAAATAGTGAATACTGATCTAAAAATATACATTATAGTGAATTATTTTTATTTTAAATAAATAAATAGGTTAGGTTAGGTTAGGCTAGGATAGGTCTGAGAGAAAAACACTATAGAAGAAAAGTATCTTAGAATGGTCCAAAATAGTGAATACTGATCTAAAAATATACATTATAGTGAATTATAGAATTCTTAATAAATTGATAGGTTAGGTTAGGTTAGGCTAGGATAGGTCTGAGAGAAAAACACTATAGAAGAAAAGTGTCTTAGAATGGTCCAAAATAGTGAATACTGATCTAAAAATATACATTATAGTGAATTATTTTTATTTTAAATAAATAAATAGGTTAGGTTAGGTTAGGCTAGGATAGGTCTGAGAGAAAAACACTATAGAAGAAAAGTATCTTAGAAAAGTCCAAAATAGTGAATACTGATCTAAAAATATACATTATAGTGAATTAAAGAATTCTTAATAAATTGATAGGTTAGGTTAGGTTAGGCTAGGATAGGTCTGAGAGAAAAACACTATAGAAGAAAAGTGTCTTAGAATGGTCCAAAATAGTGAATACTGATCTAAAAATATACATTATAGTGAATTAAAGAATTCTTAATAAATAGATAGGTTAGGTTAGGTTAGGCTAGGATAGGTCTGAGAGAAAAACACTATAGAAGAAAAGTGTCTTAGAATGGTCCAAAATAGTGAATACTGATCTAAAAATATACATTATAGTGAATTAAAGAATTCTTAATAAATAGATAGGTTAGGTTAGGTTAGGCTAGGATATGTCTGAGAGAAAAACACTATAGAAGAAAAGTGTCTTAGAATGGTCCAAAATAGTGAATACTGATCTAAAAATATACATTATAGTGAATTAAAGAATTCTTAATAAATATATAGGTTAGGTTAGGTTAGGCTAGGATAGGTCTGAGAGAAAAACACTATAAGAAGAAAAGTGTCTTAGAATGGTCCAAAATAGTGAATACTGATCTAAAAATATACATTATAGTGAATTATTTTTATTTTAAATAAATAAATAGGTTAGGTTAGGTTAGGCTAGGATAGGTCTGAGAGAAAAACACTATAGAAGAAAAGTGTCTTAGAATGGTCCAAAATAGTGAATACTGATCTAAAAATATACATTATAGTGAATTAAAGAATTCTTAATAAATTGATAGGTTAGGTTAGGTTAGGCTAGGATAGGTCTGAGAGAAAAACACTATAGAAGAAAAGTGTCTTAGAATGGTCCAAAATAGTGAATACTGATCTAAAAATATACATTATAGTGAATTAAAGAATTCTTAATAAATTGATAGGTTAGGTTAGGTTAGGCTAGGATAGGTCTGAGAGAAAAACACTATAGAAGAAAAGTGTCTTAGAATGGTCCAAAATAGTGAATACTGATCTAAAAATATACATTATAGTGAATTAAAGAATTCTTAATAAATTGATAGGTTAGGTTAGGTTAGGCTAGGATAGGTCTGCGAGAAAAATACTATAGAAGAAAAGTGTCTTAGAATGGTCCAAAATAGTGAATACTGATCTAAAAATATACATTATAGTGAATTAAAGAATTCTTAATAAATAGATAGGTTAGGTTAGGTTAGGCTAGGATAGGTCTGAGAGAAAAACACTATAGAACAAAAGTGTCTTAGAATAGTCCAAAATAGTGAATACTGATCTAAAAATATACATTATAGTGAATTAAAGAATTCTTAATAAATAGATAGGTTAGGTTAGGTTAGGCTAGGATAGGTCTGAGAGAAAAACACTATAGAAGAAAAGTGTCTTAGAATGGTCCAAAATAGTGAATACTGATCTAAAAATATACATTATAGTGAATTAAAGAATACTTAATAAATAGATAGGTTAGGTTAGGTTAGGCTAGGATAGGTCTGAGAGAAAAACACTATAGAAGAAAAGTGTCTTAGAATGGTCCAAAATAGTGAATACTGATCTAAAAATATACATTATAGTGAATTAAAGAATTCTTAATAAATTGATAGGTTAGGTTAGGTTAGGCTAGGATAGGTCTGAGAGAAAAACACTATAGAAGAAAAGTGTCTTAGAATGGTCCAAAATAGTGAATACTGATCTAAAAATATACATTATAGTGAATTAAAGAATTCTTAATAAATTGATAGGTTAGGTTAGGTTAGGCTAGGATAGGTCTGAGAGAAAAACACTATAGAAGAAAAGTGTCTTAGAATGGTCCAAAATAGTGAATACTGATCTAAAAATATACATTATAGTGAATTAAAGAATTCTTAATAAATTGATAGGTTAGGTTAGGTTAGGCTAGGATAGGTCTGAGAGAAAAACACTATAGAAAGTGTCTTAGAATGGTCCAAAATAGTGAATACTGATCTAAAAATATACATTATAGTGAATTAAAGAATTCTTAATAAATTGATAGGTTAGGTTAGGTTAGGCTAGGATAGGTCTGAGAGAAAAACACTATAGAAGAAAAGTGTCTTAGAATGGTCCAAAATAGTGAATACTGATCTAAAAATATACATTATAGTGAATTAAAGAATTCTTAATAAATTGATAGGTTAGGTTAGGTTAGGCTAGGATAGGTCTGAGAGAAAAACACTATAGAAGAAAAGTGTCTTAGAATGGTCCAAAATAGTGAATACTGATCTAAAAATATACATTATAGTGAATTAAAGAATTCTTAATAAATAGATAAGTTTGGTTAGGTTAGGCTAGGATAGGTCTGAGAGAAAAACACTATAGAACAAAAGTGTCTTAGAATGGTCCAAAATAGTGAATACTGATCTAAAAATATACATTATAGTGAATTAAAGAATTCTTAATAAATAGATAGGTTAGGTTAGGTTAGGCTAGGATAGGTCTGAGAGAAAAACACTATAGAAGAAAAGTGTCTTAGAATGGTCCAAAATAGTGAATACTGATCTAAAAATATACATTATAGTTAATTAAAGAATTCTTAATAAATAGATAGGTTAGGTTAGGTTAGGCTAGGATAGGTCTGAGAGAAAAACACTATAGAAGAAAAAGTGTCTTAGAATGGTCCAAAATAGTGAATACTGATCTAAAAATATACATTATAGTGAATTAAAGAATTCTTAATAAATTGATAGGTTAGGTTAGGTTAGGCTAGGATAGGTCTGAGAGAAAAACACTATAGAAGAAAAGTGTCTTAGAATGGTCCAAAATAGTGAATACTGATCTAAAAATATACATTATAGTGAATTAAAGAATTCTTAATAAATATATAGGTTAGGTTAGGTTAGGCTAGGATAGGTCTGAGAGAAAAACACTATAGAAGAAAAGTGTCTTAGAATGGTCCAAAATAGTGAATACTGATCTAAAAATATACATTATAGTGAATTATTTTTATTTTAAATAAATAAATAGGTTAGGTTAGGTTAGGTTAGGCTAGGATAGGTCTGAGAGAAAAACACTATAGAAGAAAAGTGTCTTAGAATGGTCCAAAATAGTGAATACTGATCTAAAAATATACATTATAGTGAATTAAAGAATTCTTAATAAATAGATAGGTTAGGTTAGGTTAGGCTAGGATAGGTCTGAGAGAAAAACACTATAGAAGAAAAGTGTCTTAGAATGGTCCAAAATAGTGAATACTGATCTAAAAATATACATTATAGTGAATTAAAGAATTCTTAATAAATTGATAGGTTAGGTTAGGTTAGGCTAGGATAGGTCTGAGAGAAAAACACTATAGAAGAAAAGTGTCTTAGAATGGTCCAAAATAGTGAATACTGATCTAAAAATATACATTATAGTGAATTAAAGAATTCTTAATAAATATATAGGTTAGGTTAGGTTAGGCTAGGATAGGTCTGAGAGAAAAACACTATAGAAGAAAAGTGTCTTAGAATGGTCCAAACTAGTGAATACTGATCTAAAAATATACATTATAGTGAATTATTTTTATTTTAAATAAATAAATAGGTTAGGTTAGGTTAGGCTAGGATAGGTCTGAGAGAAAAACACTATAGAAGAAAAGTATCTTAGAATGGTCCAAAATAGTGAATATTGATCTAAAAATATACATTATAGTGAATTAAAGAATTCTTAATAAATTGATAGGTTAGGTTAGGTTAGGCTAGGATAGGTCTGAGAGAAAAACACTATAGAAGAAAAGTGTCTTAGAATGGTCCAAAATAGTGAATACTGATCTAAAAATATACATTATAGTGAATTAAAGAATTCTTAATAAATATATAGGTTAGGTTAGGTTAGGCTAGGATAGGTCTGAGAGAAAAACACTATAGAAGAAAAGTGTCTTAGAATGGTCCAAAATAGTGAATACTGATCTAAAAATATACATTATAGTGAATTATTTTTATTTTAAATAAATAAATAGGTTAGGTTAGGTTAGGCTAGGATAGGTCTGAGAGAAAAACACTATAGAAGAAAAGTGTCTTAGAATGGTCCAAAATAGTGAATACTAATCTAAAAATATACATTATAGTGAATTAAAGAATTATTAATAAATTGATAGGTTAGGTTAGGTTAGGCTAGGATAGGTCTGAGAGAAAAACACTATAGAAGAAAAGTGTCTTAGAATGGTCCAAAATAGTGAATACTGATCTAAAAATATACATTATAGTGAATTAAAGAATTCTTAATAAATAGATAGGTTAGGTTAGGTTAGGCTAGGATAGGTCTGAGAGAAAAACACTATAGAAGAAAAGTGTCTTAGAATGGTCCAAAATAGTGAATACTGATCTAAAAATATACATTATAGTGAATTAAAGAATTCTTAATAAATAGATAGGTTAGGTTAGGTTAGGCTAGGATAGGTCCGAGAGAAAAACACTTTAGAAGAAAAGTGTCTTAGAATGGTCCAAAATAGTGAATACTGATCTAAAAATATACATTATAGTGAATTAAAGAATTCTTAATAAATTGATAGGTTAGGTTAGGTTAGGCTAGGATAGGTCTGAGAGAAAAACACTATAGAAGAAAAATGTCTTAGAATGGTCCAAAATAGTGAATACTGATCTAAAAATATACATTATAGTGAATTAAAGAATTCTTAATAAATTGATAGGTTAGGTTAGGTTAGGCTAGGATAGGTCTGAGAGAAAAACACTATAGAAGAAAAGTGTCTTAGAATGGTCCAAAATAGTGAATACTGATCTAAAAATATACATTATAGTGAATTAAAGAATTCTTAATAAATTGATAGGTTAGGTTAGGTTAGGCTAGGATAGGTCTGAGAGAAAAACACTATAGAAGAAAAGTGTCTTAGAATGGTCCAAAATAGTGAATACTGATCTAAAAATATACATTATAGTGAATTAAAGAATTCTTAATAAATAGATGTTAGGTTAGGTTAGGCTAGGATAGGTCTGAGAGAAAAACACTATAGAACAAAAGTGTCTTAGAATGGTCCAAAATAGTGAATACTGATCTAAAAATATACATTATAGTGAATTAAAGAATTCTTAATAAATAGATAGGTTAGGTTAGGTTAGGCTAGGATAGGTCTGAGAGAAAAACACTATAGAAGAAAAGTGTCTTAGAATGGTCCAAAATAGTGAATACTGATCTAAAAATATACATTATAGTGAATTAAAGAATTCTTAATAAATAGATAGGTTAGGTTAGGTTAGGCTAGGATAGGTCTGAGAGAAAAAGACTATAGAAGAAAAGTGTCTTAGAATGGTCCAAAATAGTGAATACTGATCTAAAAATATACATTATAGTGAATTAAAGAATTCTTAATAAATATATAGGTTAGGTTAGGTTAGGCTAGGATAGGTCTGAGAGAAAAACACTATAAGAAAAGTGTCTTAGAATGGTCCAAAATAGTGAATACTGATCTAAAAATATACATTATAGTGAATTATTTTTATTTTAAATAAATAAATAGGTTAGGTTAGGTTAGGCTAGGATAGGTCTGAGAGAAAAACACTATAGAAGAAAAGTGTCTTAGAATGGTCCAAAATAGTGAATACTGATCTAAAAATATACATTATAGTGAATTAAAGAATTCTTAATAAATTGATAGGTTAGGTTAGGTTAGGCTAGGATAGGTCTGAGAGAAAAACACTATAGAAGAAAAGTGTCTTAGAATGGTCCAAAATAGTGAATACTGATCTAAAAATATACATTATAGTGAATTAAAGAATTCTTAATAAATTGATAGGTTAGGTTAGGTTAGGCTAGGATAGGTCTGAGAGAAAAACACTATAGAAGAAAAGTGTCTTAGAATGGTCCAAAATAGTGAATACTGATCTAAAAATATACATTATAGTGAATTAAAGAATTCTTAATAAATTGATAGGTTAGGTTAGGTTAGGCTAGGATAGGTCTGAGAGAAAAATACTATAGAAGAAAAGTGTCTTAGAATGGTCCAAAATAGTGAATACTGATCTAAAAATATACATTATAGTGAATTAAAGAATTCTTAATAAATAGATAGGTTAGGTTAGGTTAGGCTAGGATAGGTCTGAGAGAAAAACACTATAGAAGAAAAGTGTCTTAGAATGGTCCAAAATAGTGAATACTGATCTAAAAATATACATTATAGTGAATTAAAGAATTCTTAATAAATAGATAGGTTAGGTTAGGTTAGGCTAGGATAGGTCTGAGAGAAAAACACTATAGAAGAAAAGTGTCTTAGAATGGTCCAAAATAGTGAATACTGATCTAAAAATATACATTATAGTGAATTAAAGAATTCTTAATAAATATATAGGTTAGGTTAGGTTAGGCTAGGATAGGTCTGAGAGAAAAACACTATAAGAAGAAAAGTGTCTTAGAATGGTCCAAAATAGTGAATACTGATCTAAAAATATACATTATAGTGAATTATTTTTATTTTAAATAAATAAATAGGTTAGGTTAGGTTAGGCTAGGATAGGTCTGAGAGAAAAACACTATAGAAGAAAAGTGTCTTAGAATGGTCCAAAATAGTGAATACTGATCTAAAAATATACATTATAGTGAATTAAAGAATTCTTAATAAATTGATAGGTTAGGTTAGGTTAGGCTAGGATAGGTCTGAGAGAAAAACACTATAGAAGAAAAGTGTCTTAGAATGGTCCAAAATAGTGAATACTGATCTAAAAATATACATTATAGTGAATTAAAGAATTCTTAATAAATTGATAGGTTAGGTTAGGTTAGGATAGGATAGGTCTGAGAGAAAAACACTATAGAAGAAAAGTGTCTTAGAATGGTCCAAAATAGTGAATACTGATCTAAAAATATACATTATAGTGAATTAAAGAATTCTTAATAAATTGATAGGTTAGGTTAGGTTAGGCTAGGATAGGTCTGAGAGAAAAATACTATAGAAGAAAAGTGTCTTAGAATGGTCCAAAATAGTGAATACTGATCTAAAAATATACATTATAGTGAATTAAAGAATTCTTAATAAATAGATAGGTTAGGTTAGGTTAGGCTAGGATAGGTCTGAGAGAAAAACACTATAGAACAAAAGTGTCTTAGAATGGTCCAAAATAGTGAATACTGATCTAAAAATATACATTATAGTGAATTAAAGAATTCTTAATAAATATATAGGTTAGGTTAGGTTAGGCTAGGATAGGTCTGAGAGAAAAACACTATAAGAAGAAAAGTGTCTTAGAATGGTCCAAAATAGTGAATACTGATCTAAAAATATACATTATAGTGAATTATTTTTATTTTAAATAAATAAATAGGTTAGGTTAGGTTAGGCTAGGATAGGTCTGAGAGAAAAACACTATAGAAGAAAAGTGTCTTAGAATGGTCCAAAATAGTGAATACTGATCTAAAAATATACATTATAGTGAATTAAAGAATTCTTAATAAATTGATAGGTTAGGTTAGGTTAGGCTAGGATAGGTCTGAGAGAAAAACACTATAGAAGAAAAGTGTCTTAGAATGGTCCAAAATAGTGAATACTGATCTAAAAATATACATTATAGTGAATTAAAGAATTCTTAATAAATTGATAGGTTAGGTTAGGTTAGGCTAGGATAGGTCTGAGAGAAAAACACTATAGAAGAAAAGTGTCTTAGAATGGTCCAAAATAGTGAATACTGATCTAAAAATATACATTATAGAGAATTAAAGAATTCTTAATAAATTGATAGGTTAGGTTAGGTTAGGCTAGGATAGGTCTGAGAGAAAAATACTATAGAAGAAAAGTGTCTTAGAATGGTCCAAAATAGTGAATACTGATCTAAAAATATACATTATAGTGAATTAAAGAATTCTTAATAAATAGATAGGTTAGGTTAGGTTAGGCTAGGATAGGTCTGAGAGAAAAACACTATAGAACAAAAGTGTCTTAGAATAGTCCAAAATAGTGAATACTGATCTAAAAATATACATTATAGTGAATTAAAGAATTCTTAATAAATAGATAGGTTAGGTTAGGTTAGGCTAGGATAGGTCTGAGAGAAAAACACTATAGAAGAAAAGTGTCTTAGAATGGTCCAAAATAGTGAATACTGATCTAAAAATATACATTATAGTGAATTAAAGAATTCTTAATAAATAGATAGGTTAGGTTAGGTTAGGCTAGGATAGGTCTGAGAGAAAAACACTATAGAAGAAAAGTGTCTTAGAATGGTCCAAAATAGTGAATACTGATCTAAAAATATACATTATAGTGAATTAAAGAATTCTTAATAAATTGATAGGTTAGGTTAGGTTAGGCTAGGATAGGTCTGAGAGAAAAACACTATAGAAGAAAAGTGTCTTAGAATGGTCCAAAATAGTGAATACTGATCTAAAAATATACATTATAGTGAATTAAAGAATTCTTAATAAATTGATAGGTTAGGTTAGGTTAGGCTAGGATAGGTCTGAGAGAAAAACACTATAGAAGAAAAGTGTCTTAGAATGGTCCAAAATAGTGAATACTGATCTAAAAATATACATTATAGTGAATTAAAGAATTCTTAATAAATTGATAGGTTAGGTTAGGTTAGGCTAGGATAGGTCTGAGAGAAAAACACTATAGAAGAAAAGTGTCTTAGAATGGTCCAAAATAGTGAATACTGATCTAAAAATATACATTATAGTGAATTAAAGAATTCTTAATAAATTGATAGGTTAGGTTAGGTTAGGCTAGGATAGGTCTGAGAGAAAAACACTATAGAAGAAAAGTGTCTTAGAATGGTCCAAAATAGTGAATACTGATCTAAAAATATACATTATAGTGAATTAAAGAATTCTTAATAAATTGATAGGTTAGGTTAGGTTAGGCTAGGATAGGTCTGAGAGAAAAACACTATAGAAGAAAAGTGTCTTAGAATGGTCCAAAATAGTGAATACTGATCTAAAAATATACATTATAGTGAATTAAAGAATTCTTAATAAATAGATAAGTTTGGTTAGGTTAGGCTAGGATAGGTCTGAGAGAAAAACACTATAGAACAAAAGTGTCTTAGAATGGTCCAAAATAGTGAATACTGATCTAAAAATATACATTATAGTGAATTAAAGAATTCTTAATAAATAGATAAGTTAGGTTAGGTTAGGCTAGGATAGGTCTGAGAGAAAAACACTATAGAACAAAAGTGTCTTAGAATGGTCCAAAATAGTGAATACTGATCTAAAAATATACATTATAGTGAATTAAAGAATTCTTAATAAATAGATAGGTTAGGTTAGGTTAGGCTAGGATAGGTCTGAGAGAAAAACACTATAGAAGAAAAGTGTCTTAGAATGGTCCAAAATAGTGAATACTGATCTAAAAATATACATTATAGTGAATTAAAGAATTCTTAATAAATAGATAGGTTAGGTTAGGTTAGGCTAGGATAGGTCTGAGAGAAAAACACTATAGAAGAAAAGTGTCTTAGAATGGTCCAAAATAGTGAATACTGATCTAAAAATATACATTATAGTGAATTAAAGAATTCTTAATAAATATATAGGTTAGGTTAGGTTAGGCTAGGATAGGTCTGAGAGAAAAACACTATAAGAAAAGTGTCTTAGAATGGTCCAAAATAGTGAATACTGATCTAAAAATATACATTATAGTGAATTATTTTTATTTTAAATAAATAAATAGGTTAGGTTAGGTTAGGCTAGGATAGGTCTGAGAGAAAAACACTATAGAAGAAAAGTGTCTTAGAATGGTCCAAAATAGTGAATACTGATCTAAAAATATACATTATAGTGAATTAAAGAATTCTTAATAAATTGATAGGTTAGGTTAGGTTAGGCTAGGATAGGTCTGAGAGAAAAACACTATAGAAGAAAAGTGTCTTAGAATGGTCCAAAATAGTGAATACTGATCTAAAAATATACATTATAGTGAATTAAAGAATTCTTAATAAATTGATAGGTTAGGTTAGGTTAGGCTAGGATAGGTCTGAGAGAAAAACACTATAGAAGAAAAGTGTCTTAGAATGGTCCAAAATAGTGAATACTGATCTAAAAATATACATTATAGTGAATTAAAGAATTCTTAATAAATTGATAGGTTAGGTTAGGTTAGGCTAGGATAGGTCTGAGAGAAAAATACTATAGAAGAAAAGTGTCTTAGAATGGTCCAAAATAGTGAATACTGATCTAAAAATATACATTATAGTGAATTAAAGAATTCTTAATAAATAGATAGGTTAGGTTAGGTTAGGCTAGGATAGGTCTGAGAGAAAAACACTATAGAAGAAAAGTGTCTTAGAATGGTCCAAAATAGTGAATACTGATCTAAAAATATACATTATAGTGAATTAAAGAATTCTTAATAAATAGATAGGTTAGGTTAGGTTAGGCTAGGATAGGTCTGAGAGAAAAACACTATAGAAGAAAAGTGTCTTAGAATGGTCCAAAATAGTGAATACTGATCTAAAAATATACATTATAGTGAATTAAAGAATTCTTAATAAATATATAGGTTAGGTTAGGTTAGGCTAGGATAGGTCTGAGAGAAAAACACTATAAGAAGAAAAGTGTCTTAGAATGGTCCAAAATAGTGAATACTGATCTAAAAATATACATTATAGTGAATTATTTTTATTTTAAATAAATAAATAGGTTAGGTTAGGTTAGGCTAGGATAGGTCTGAGAGAAAAACACTATAGAAGAAAAGTGTCTTAGAATGGTCCAAAATAGTGAATACTGATCTAAAAATATACATTATAGTGAATTAAAGAATTCTTAATAAATTGATAGGTTAGGTTAGGTTAGGCTAGGATAGGTCTGAGAGAAAAACACTATAGAAGAAAAGTGTCTTAGAATGGTCCAAAATAGTGAATACTGATCTAAAAATATACATTATAGTGAATTAAAGAATTCTTAATAAATTGATAGGTTAGGTTAGGTTAGGATAGGATAGGTCTGAGAGAAAAACACTATAGAAGAAAAGTGTCTTAGAATGGTCCAAAATAGTGAATACTGATCTAAAAATATACATTATAGTGAATTAAAGAATTCTTAATAAATTGATAGGTAAGGTTAGGTTAGGCTAGGATAGGTCTGAGAGAAAAACACTATAGAAGAAAAGTGTCTTAGAATGGTCCAAAATAGTGAATACTGATCTAAAAATATACATTATAGAGAATTAAAGAATTCTTAATAAATTGATAGGTTAGGTTAGGTTAGGCTAGGATAGGTCTGAGAGAAAAATACTATAGAAGAAAAGTGTCTTAGAATGGTCCAAAATAGTGAATACTGATCTAAAAATATACATTATAGTGAATTAAAGAATTCTTAATAAATAGATAGGTTAGGTTAGGTTAGGCTAGGATAGGTCTGAGAGAAAAACACTATAGAACAAAAGTGTCTTAGAATAGTCCAAAATAGTGAATACTGATCTAAAAATATACATTATAGTGAATTAAAGAATTCTTAATAAATAGATAGGTTAGGTTAGGTTAGGCTAGGATAGGTCTGAGAGAAAAACACTATAGAAGAAAAGTGTCTTAGAATGGTCCAAAATAGTGAATACTGATCTAAAAATATACATTATAGTGAATTAAAGAATTCTTAATAAATAGATAGGTTAGGTTAGGTTAGGCTAGGATAGGTCTGAGAGAAAAACACTATAGAAGAAAAGTGTCTTAGAATGGTCCAAAATAGTGAATACTGATCTAAAAATATACATTATAGTGAATTAAAGAATTCTTAATAAATTGATAGGTTAGGTTAGGTTAGGCTAGGATAGGTCTGAGAGAAAAACACTATAGAAGAAAAGTGTCTTAGAATGGTCCAAAATAGTGAATACTGATCTAAAAATATACATTATAGTGAATTAAAGAATTCTTAATAAATTGATAGGTTAGGTTAGGTTAGGCTAGGATAGGTCTGAGAGAAAAACACTATAGAAGAAAAGTGTCTTAGAATGGTCCAAAATAGTGAATACTGATCTAAAAATATACATTATAGTGAATTAAAGAATTCTTAATAAATTGATAGGTTAGGTTAGGTTAGGCTAGGATAGGTCTGAGAGAAAAACACTATAGAAGAAAAGTGTCTTAGAATGGTCCAAAATAGTGAATACTGATCTAAAAATATACATTATAGTGAATTAAAGAATTCTTAATAAATTGATAGGTTAGGTTAGGTTAGGCTAGGATAGGTCTGAGAGAAAAACACTATAGAAGAAAAGTGTCTTAGAATGGTCCAAAATAGTGAATACTGATCTAAAAATATACATTATAGTGAATTAAAGAATTCTTAATAAATTGATAGGTTAGGTTAGGTTAGGCTAGGATAGGTCTGAGAGAAAAACACTATAGAAGAAAAGTGTCTTAGAATGGTCCAAAATAGTGAATACTGATCTAAAAATATACATTATAGTGAATTAAAGAATTCTTAATAAATAGATAAGTTTGGTTAGGTTAGGCTAGGATAGGTCTGAGAGAAAAACACTATAGAAGAAAAGTGTCTTAGAATGGTCCAAAATAGTGAATACTGATCTAAAAATATACATTATAGTGAATTAAAGAATTCTTAATAAATAGATAAGTTAGGTTAGGTTAGGCTAGGATAGGTCTGAGAGAAAAACACTATAGAACAAAAGTGTCTTAGAATGGTCCAAAATAGTGAATACTGATCTAAAAATATACATTATAGTGAATTAAAGAATTCTTAATAAATAGATAGGTTAGGTTAGGTTAGGCTAGGATAGGTCTGAGAGAAAAACACTATAGAAGAAAAGTGTCTTAGAATGGTCCAAAATAGTGAATACTGATCTAAAAATATACATTATAGTGAATTAAAGAATTCTTAATAAATAGATAGGTTAGGTTAGGTTAGGCTAGGATAGGTCTGAGAGAAAAACACTATAGAAGAAAAGTGTCTTAGAATGGTCCAAAATAGTGAATACTGATCTAAAAATATACATTATAGTGAATTAAAGAATTCTTAATAAATATATAGGTTAGGTTAGGTTAGGCTAGGATAGGTCTGAGAGAAAAACACTATAAGAAAAGTGTCTTAGAATGGTCCAAAATAGTGAATACTGATCTAAAAATATACATTATAGTGAATTATTTTTATTTTAAATAAATAAATAGGTTAGGTTAGGTTAGGCTAGGATAGGTCTGAGAGAAAAACACTATAGAAGAAAAGTGTCTTAGAATGGTCCAAAATAGTGAATACTGATCTAAAAATATACATTATAGTGAATTAAAGAATTCTTAATAAATTGATAGGTTAGGTTAGGTTAGGCTAGGATAGGTCTGAGAGAAAAACACTATAGAAGAAAAGTGTCTTAGAATGGTCCAAAATAGTGAATACTGATCTAAAAATATACATTATAGTGAATTAAAGAATTCTTAATAAATTGATAGGTTAGGTTAGGTTAGGCTAGGATAGGTCTGAGAGAAAAACACTATAGAAGAAAAGTGTCTTAGAATGGTCCAAAATAGTGAATACTGATCTAAAAATATACATTATAGTGAATTAAAGAATTCTTAATAAATTGATAGGTTAGGTTAGGTTAGGCTAGGATAGGTCTGAGAGAAAAATACTATAGAAGAAAAGTGTCTTAGAATGGTCCAAAATAGTGAATACTGATCTAAAAATATACATTATAGTGAATTAAAGAATTCTTAATAAATAGATAGGTTAGGTTAGGTTAGGCTAGGATAGGTCTGAGAGAAAAACACTATAGAAGAAAAGTGTCTTAGAATGGTCCAAAATAGTGAATACTGATCTAAAAATATACATTATAGTGAATTAAAGAATTCTTAATAAATAGATAGGTTAGGTTAGGTTAGGCTAGGATAGGTCTGAGAGAAAAACACTATAGAAGAAAAGTGTCTTAGAATGGTCCAAAATAGTGAATACTGATCTAAAAATATACATTATAGTGAATTAAAGAATTCTTAATAAATATATAGGTTAGGTTAGGTTAGGCTAGGATAGGTCTGAGAGAAAAACACTATAAGAAGAAAAGTGTCTTAGAATGGTCCAAAATAGTGAATACTGATCTAAAAATATACATTATAGTGAATTATTTTTATTTTAAATAAATAAATAGGTTAGGTTAGGTTAGGCTAGGATAGGTCTGAGAGAAAAACACTATAGAAGAAAAGTGTCTTAGAATGGTCCAAAATAGTGAATACTGATCTAAAAATATACATTATAGTGAATTAAAGAATTCTTAATAAATTGATAGGTTAGGTTAGGTTAGGCTAGGATAGGTCTGAGAGAAAAACACTATAGAAGAAAAGTGTCTTAGAATGGTCCAAAATAGTGAATACTGATCTAAAAATATACATTATAGTGAATTAAAGAATTCTTAATAAATTGATAGGTTAGGTTAGGTTAGGATAGGATAGGTCTGAGAGAAAAACACTATAGAAGAAAAGTGTCTTAGAATGGTCCAAAATAGTGAATACTGATCTAAAAATATACATTATAGTGAATTAAAGAATTCTTAATAAATTGATAGGTTAGGTTAGGTTAGGCTAGGATAGGTCTGAGAGAAAAATACTATAGAAGAAAAGTGTCTTAGAATGGTCCAAAATAGTGAATACTGATCTAAAAATATACATTATAGTGAATTAAAGAATTCTTAATAAATAGATAGGTTAGGTTAGGTTAGGCTAGGATAGGTCTGAGAGAAAAACACTATAGAACAAAAGTGTCTTAGAATGGTCCAAAATAGTGAATACTGATCTAAAAATATACATTATAGTGAATTAAAGAATTCTTAATAAATATATAGGTTAGGTTAGGTTAGGCTAGGATAGGTCTGAGAGAAAAACACTATAAGAAGAAAAGTGTCTTAGAATGGTCCAAAATAGTGAATACTGATCTAAAAATATACATTATAGTGAATTATTTTTATTTTAAATAAATAAATAGGTTAGGTTAGGTTAGGCTAGGATAGGTCTGAGAGAAAAACACTATAGAAGAAAAGTGTCTTAGAATGGTCCAAAATAGTGAATACTGATCTAAAAATATACATTATAGTGAATTAAAGAATTCTTAATAAATTGATAGGTTAGGTTAGGTTAGGCTAGGATAGGTCTGAGAGAAAAACACTATAGAAGAAAAGTGTCTTAGAATGGTCCAAAATAGTGAATACTGATCTAAAAATATACATTATAGTGAATTAAAGAATTCTTAATAAATTGATAGGTTAGGTTAGGTTAGGCTAGGATAGGTCTGAGAGAAAAACACTATAGAAGAAAAGTGTCTTAGAATGGTCCAAAATAGTGAATACTGATCTAAAAATATACATTATAGAGAATTAAAGAATTCTTAATAAATTGATAGGTTATGTTAGGTTAGGCTAGGATAGGTCTGAGAGAAAAATACTATAGAAGAAAAGTGTCTTAGAATGGTCCAAAATAGTGAATACTGATCTAAAAATATACATTATAGTGAATTAAAGAATTCTTAATAAATAGATAGGTTAGGTTAGGTTAGGCTAGGATAGGTCTGAGAGAAAAACACTATAGAACAAAAGTGTCTTAGAATAGTCCAAAATAGTGAATACTGATCTAAAAATATACATTATAGTGAATTAAAGAATTCTTAATAAATAGATAGGTTAGGTTAGGTTAGGCTAGGATAGGTCTGAGAGAAAAACACTATAGAAGAAAAGTGTCTGAGAATGGTCCAAAATAGTGAATACTGATCTAAAAATATACATTATAGTGAATTAAAGAATTCTTAATAAATAGATAGGTTAGGTTAGGTTAGGCTAGGATAGGTCTGAGAGAAAAACACTATAGAAGAAAAGTGTCTTAGAATGGTCCAAAATAGTGAATACTGATCTAAAAATATACATTATAGTGAATTAAAGAATTCTTAATAAATTGATAGGTTAGGTTAGGTTAGGCTAGGATAGGTCTGAGAGAAAAACACTATAGAAGAAAAGTGTCTTAGAATGGTCCAAAATAGTGAATACTGATCTAAAAATATACATTATAGTGAATTAAAGAATTCTTAATAAATTGATAGGTTAGGTTAGGTTAGGCTAGGATAGGTCTGAGAGAAAAACACTATAGAAGAAAAGTGTCTTAGAATGGTCCAAAATAGTGAATACTGATCTAAAAATATACATTATAGTGAATTAAAGAATTCTTAATAAATTGATAGGTTAGGTTAGGTTAGGCTAGGATAGGTCTGAGAGAAAAACACTATAGAAGAAAAGTGTCTTAGAATGGTCCAAAATAGTGAATACTGATCTAAAAATATACATTATAGTGAATTAAAGAATTCTTAATAAATTGATAGGTTAGGTTAGGTTAGGCTAGGATAGGTCTGAGAGAAAAACACTATAGAAGAAAAGTGTCTTAGAATGGTCCAAAATAGTGAATACTGATCTAAAAATATACATTATAGTGAATTAAAGAATTCTTAATAAATTGATAGGTTAGGTTAGGTTAGGCTAGGATAGGTCTGAGAGAAAAACACTATAGAAGAAAAGTGTCTTAGAATGATCCAAAATAGTGAATACTGATCTAAAAATATACATTATAGTGAATTAAAGAATTCTTAATAAATAGATAAGTTTGGTTAGGTTAGGCTAGGATAGGTCTGAGAGAAAAACACTATAGAACAAAAGTGTCTTAGAATGGTCCAAAATAGTGAATACTGATCTAAAAATATACATTATAGTTAATTAAAGAATTCTTAATAAATAGATAGGTTAGGTTAGGTTAGGCTAGGATAGGTCTGAGAGAAAAACACTATAGAAGAAAAGTGTCTTAGAATGGTCCAAAATAGTGAATACTGATCTAAAAATATACATTATAGTGAATTAAAGAATTCTTAATAAATAGATAGGTTAGGTTAGGTTAGGCTAGGATAGGTCTGAGAGAAAAACACTATAGAAGAAAAGTGTCTTAGAATGGTCCAAAATAGTAAATACTGATCTAAAAATATACATTATAGTGAATTAAAGAATTCTTAATAAATAGATAGGTTAGGTTAGGTTAGGCTAGGATAGGTCTGAGAGAAAAACACTATAGAAGAAAAAGTGTCTTAGAATGGTCCAAAATAGTGAATATTGATCTAAAAATATACATTATAGTGAATTAAAGAATTCTTAATAAATTGATAGGTTAGGTTAGGTTAGGCTAGGATAGGTCTGAGAGAAAAACACTATAGAAGAAAAGTGTCTTAGAATGGTCCAAAATAGTGAATACTGATCTAAAAATATACATTATAGTGAATTAAAGAATTCTTAATAAATATATAGGTTAGGTTAGGTTAGGCTAGGATAGGTCTGAGAGAAAAACACTATAGAAGAAAAGTGTCTTAGAATGGTCCAAAATAGTGAATACTGATCTAAAAATATACATTATAGTGAATTATTTTTATTTTAAATAAATAAATAGGTTAGGTTAGGTTAGGCTAGGATAGGTCTGAGAGAAAAACACTATAGAAGAAAAGTGTCTTAGAATGGTCCAAAATAGTGAATACTAATCTAAAAATATACATTATAGTGAATTAAAGAATTATTAATAAATTGATAGGTTAGGTTAGGTTAGGCTAGGATAGGTCTGAGAGAAAAACACTATAGAAGAAAAGTGTCTTAGAATGGTCCAAAATAGTGAATACTGATCTAAAAATATACATTATAGTGAATTAAAGAATTCTTAATAAATAGATAGGTTAGGTTAGGTTAGGCTAGGATAGGTCTGAGAGAAAAACACTATAGAAGAAAAGTGTCTTAGAATGGTCCAAAATAGTGAATACTGATCTAAAAATATACATTATAGTGAATTAAAGAATTCTTAATAAATAGATAGGTTAGGTTAGGTTAGGCTAGGATAGGTCCGAGAGAAAAACACTTTAGAAGAAAAGTGTCTTAGAATGGTCCAAAATAGTGAATACTGATCTAAAAATATACATTATAGTGAATTAAAGAATTCTTAATAAATTGATAGGTTAGGTTAGGTTAGGCTAGGATAGGTCTGAGAGAAAAACACTATAGAAGAAAAATGTCTTAGAATGGTCCAAAATAGTGAATACTGATCTAAAAATATACATTATAGTGAATTAAAGAATTCTTAATAAATTGATAGGTTAGGTTAGGTTAGGCTAGGATAGGTCTGAGAGAAAAACACTATAGAAGAAAAGTGTCTTAGAATGGTCCAAAATAGTGAATACTGATCTAAAAATATACATTATAGTGAATTAAAGAATTCTTAATAAATTGATAGGTTAGGTTAGGTTAGGCTAGGATAGGTCTGAGAGAAAAACACTATAGAAGAAAAGTGTCTTAGAATGGTCCAAAATAGTGAATACTGATCTAAAAATATACATTATAGTGAATTAAAGAATTCTTAATAAATAGATGTTAGGTTAGGTTAGGCTAGGATAGGTCTGAGAGAAAAACACTATAGAACAAAAGTGTCTTAGAATGGTCCAAAATAGTGAATACTGATCTAAAAATATACATTATAGTGAATTAAAGAATTCTTAATAAATAGATAGGTTAGGTTAGGTTAGGCTAGGATAGGTCTGAGAGAAAAACACTATAGAAGAAAAGTGTCTTAGAATGGTCCAAAATAGTGAATACTGATCTAAAAATATACATTATAGTGAATTAAAGAATTCTTAATAAATAGATAGGTTAGGTTAGGTTAGGCTAGGATAGGTCTGAGAGAAAAAGACTATAGAAGAAAAGTGTCTTAGAATGGTCCAAAATAGTGAATACTGATCTAAAAATATACATTATAGTGAATTAAAGAATTCTTAATAAATATATAGGTTAGGTTAGGTTAGGCTAGGATAGGTCTGAGAGAAAAACACTATAAGAAAAGTGTCTTAGAATGGTCCAAAATAGTGAATACTGATCTAAAAATATACATTATAGTGAATTATTTTTATTTTAAATAAATAAATAGGTTAGGTTAGGTTAGGCTAGGATAGGTCTGAGAGAAAAACACTATAGAAGAAAAGTGTCTTAGAATGGTCCAAAATAGTGAATACTGATCTAAAAATATACATTATAGTGAATTAAAGAATTCTTAATAAATTGATAGGTTAGGTTAGGTTAGGCTAGGATAGGTCTGAGAGAAAAACACTATAGAAGAAAAGTGTCTTAGAATGGTCCAAAATAGTGAATACTGATCTAAAAATATACATTATAGTGAATTAAAGAATTCTTAATAAATTGATAGGTTAGGTTAGGTTAGGCTAGGATAGGTCTGAGAGAAAAACACTATAGAAGAAAAGTGTCTTAGAATGGTCCAAAATAGTGAATACTGATCTAAAAATATACATTATAGTGAATTAAAGAATTCTTAATAAATTGATAGGTTAGGTTAGGTTAGGCTAGGATAGGTCTGAGAGAAAAATACTATAGAAGAAAAGTGTCTTAGAATGGTCCAAAATAGTGAATACTGATCTAAAAATATACATTATAGTGAATTAAAGAATTCTTAATAAATAGATAGGTTAGGTTAGGTTAGGCTAGGATAGGTCTGAGAGAAAAACACTATAGAAGAAAAGTGTCTTAGAATGGTCCAAAATAGTGAATACTGATCTAAAAATATACATTATAGTGAATTAAAGAATTCTTAATAAATAGATAGGTTAGGTTAGGTTAGGCTAGGATAGGTCTGAGAGAAAAACACTATAGAAGAAAAGTGTCTTAGAATGGTCCAAAATAGTGAATACTGATCTAAAAATATACATTATAGTGAATTAAAGAATTCTTAATAAATATATAGGTTAGGTTAGGTTAGGCTAGGATAGGTCTGAGAGAAAAACACTATAAGAAGAAAAGTGTCTTAGAATGGTCCAAAATAGTGAATACTGATCTAAAAATATACATTATAGTGAATTATTTTTATTTTAAATAAATAAATAGGTTAGGTTAGGTTAGGCTAGGATAGGTCTGAGAGAAAAACACTATAGAAGAAAAGTGTCTTAGAATGGTCCAAAATAGTGAATACTGATCTAAAAATATACATTATAGTGAATTAAAGAATTCTTAATAAATTGATAGGTTAGGTTAGGTTAGGCTAGGATAGGTCTGAGAGAAAAACACTATAGAAGAAAAGTGTCTTAGAATGGTCCAAAATAGTGAATACTGATCTAAAAATATACATTATAGTGAATTAAAGAATTCTTAATAAATTGATAGGTTAGGTTAGGTTAGGATAGGATAGGTCTGAGAGAAAAACACTATAGAAGAAAAGTGTCTTAGAATGGTCCAAAATAGTGAATACTGATCTAAAAATATACATTATAGTGAATTAAAGAATTCTTAATAAATTGATAGGTTAGGTTAGGTTAGGCTAGGATAGGTCTGAGAGAAAAATACTATAGAAGAAAAGTGTCTTAGAATGGTCCAAAATAGTGAATACTGATCTAAAAATATACATTATAGTGAATTAAAGAATTCTTAATAAATAGATAGGTTAGGTTAGGTTAGGCTAGGATAGGTCTGAGAGAAAAACACTATAGAACAAAAGTGTCTTAGAATGGTCCAAAATAGTGAATACTGATCTAAAAATATACATTATAGTGAATTAAAGAATTCTTAATAAATATATAGGTTAGGTTAGGTTAGGCTAGGATAGGTCTGAGAGAAAAACACTATAAGAAGAAAAGTGTCTTAGAATGGTCCAAAATAGTGAATACTGATCTAAAAATATACATTATAGTGAATTATTTTTATTTTAAATAAATAAATAGGTTAGGTTAGGTTAGGCTAGGATAGGTCTGAGAGAAAAACACTATAGAAGAAAAGTGTCTTAGAATGGTCCAAAATAGTGAATACTGATCTAAAAATATACATTATAGTGAATTAAAGAATTCTTAATAAATTGATAGGTTAGGTTAGGTTAGGCTAGGATAGGTCTGAGAGAAAAACACTATAGAAGAAAAGTGTCTTAGAATGGTCCAAAATAGTGAATACTGATCTAAAAATATACATTATAGTGAATTAAAGAATTCTTAATAAATTGATAGGTTAGGTTAGGTTAGGCTAGGATAGGTCTGAGAGAAAAACACTATAGAAGAAAAGTGTCTTAGAATGGTCCAAAATAGTGAATACTGATCTAAAAATATACATTATAGAGAATTAAAGAATTCTTAATAAATTGATAGGTTAGGTTAGGTTAGGCTAGGATAGGTCTGAGAGAAAAATACTATAGAAGAAAAGTGTCTTAGAATGGTCCAAAATAGTGAATACTGATCTAAAAATATACATTATAGTGAATTAAAGAATTCTTAATAAATAGATAGGTTAGGTTAGGTTAGGCTAGGATAGGTCTGAGAGAAAAACACTATAGAACAAAAGTGTCTTAGAATAGTCCAAAATAGTGAATACTGATCTAAAAATATACATTATAGTGAATTAAAGAATTCTTAATAAATAGATAGGTTAGGTTAGGTTAGGCTAGGATAGGTCTGAGAGAAAAACACTATAGAAGAAAAGTGTCTTAGAATGGTCCAAAATAGTGAATACTGATCTAAAAATATACATTATAGTGAATTAAAGAATTCTTAATAAATAGATAGGTTAGGTTAGGTTAGGCTAGGATAGGTCTGAGAGAAAAACACTATAGAAGAAAAGTGTCTTAGAATGGTCCAAAATAGTGAATACTGATCTAAAAATATACATTATAGTGAATTAAAGAATTCTTAATAAATTGATAGGTTAGGTTAGGTTAGGCTAGGATAGGTCTGAGAGAAAAACACTATAGAAGAAAAGTGTCTTAGAATGGTCCAAAATAGTGAATACTGATCTAAAAATATACATTATAGTGAATTAAAGAATTCTTAATAAATTGATAGGTTAGGTTAGGTTAGGCTAGGATAGGTCTGAGAGAAAAACACTATAGAAGAAAAGTGTCTTAGAATGGTCCAAAATAGTGAATACTGATCTAAAAATATACATTATAGTGAATTAAAGAATTCTTAATAAATTGATAGGTTAGGTTAGGTTAGGCTAGGATAGGTCTGAGAGAAAAACACTATAGAAGAAAAGTGTCTTAGAATGGTCCAAAATAGTGAATACTGATCTAAAAATATACATTATAGTGAATTAAAGAATTCTTAATAAATTGATAGGTTAGGTTAGGTTAGGCTAGGATAGGTCTGAGAGAAAAACACTATAGAAGAAAAGTGTCTTAGAATGGTCCAAAATAGTGAATACTGATCTAAAAATATACATTATAGTGAATTAAAGAATTCTTAATAAATTGATAGGTTAGGTTAGGTTAGGCTAGGATAGGTCTGAGAGAAAAACACTATAGAAGAAAAGTGTCTTAGAATGGTCCAAAATAGTGAATACTGATCTAAAAATATACATTATAGTGAATTAAAGAATTCTTAATAAATAGATAAGTTTGGTTAGGTTAGGCTAGGATAGGTCTGAGAGAAAAACACTATAGAACAAAAGTGTCTTAGAATGGTCCAAAATAGTGAATACTGATCTAAAAATATACATTATAGTGAATTAAAGAATTCTTAATAAATAGATAAGTTAGGTTAGGTTAGGCTAGGATAGGTCTGAGAGAAAAACACTATAGAACAAAAGTGTCTTAGAATGGTCCAAAATAGTGAATACTGATCTAAAAATATACATTATAGTGAATTAAAGAATTCTTAATAAATAGATAGGTTAGGTTAGGTTAGGCTAGGATAGGTCTGAGAGAAAAACACTATAGAAGAAAAGTGTCTTAGAATGGTCCAAAATAGTGAATACTGATCTAAAAATATACATTATAGTGAATTAAAGAATTCTTAATAAATAGATAGGTTAGGTTAGGTTAGGCTAGGATAGGTCTGAGAGAAAAACACTATAGAAGAAAAGTGTCTTAGAATGGTCCAAAATAGTGAATACTGATCTAAAAATATACATTATAGTGAATTAAAGAATTCTTAATAAATATATAGGTTAGGTTAGGTTAGGCTAGGATAGGTCTGAGAGAAAAACACTATAAGAAAAGTGTCTTAGAATGGTCCAAAATAGTGAATACTGATCTAAAAATATACATTATAGTGAATTATTTTTATTTTAAATAAATAAATAGGTTAGGTTAGGTTAGGCTAGGATAGGTCTGAGAGAAAAACACTATAGAAGAAAAGTGTCTTAGAATGGTCCAAAATAGTGAATACTGATCTAAAAATATACATTATAGTGAATTAAAGAATTCTTAATAAATTGATAGGTTAGGTTAGGTTAGGCTAGGATAGGTCTGAGAGAAAAACACTATAGAAGAAAAGTGTCTTAGAATGGTCCAAAATAGTGAATACTGATCTAAAAATATACATTATAGTGAATTAAAGAATTCTTAATAAATTGATAGGTTAGGTTAGGTTAGGCTAGGATAGGTCTGAGAGAAAAACACTATAGAAGAAAAGTGTCTTAGAATGGTCCAAAATAGTGAATACTGATCTAAAAATATACATTATAGTGAATTAAAGAATTCTTAATAAATTGATAGGTTAGGTTAGGTTAGGCTAGGATAGGTCTGAGAGAAAAATACTATAGAAGAAAAGTGTCTTAGAATGGTCCAAAATAGTGAATACTGATCTAAAAATATACATTATAGTGAATTAAAGAATTCTTAATAAATAGATAGGTTAGGTTAGGTTAGGCTAGGATAGGTCTGAGAGAAAAACACTATAGAAGAAAAGTGTCTTAGAATGGTCCAAAATAGTGAATACTGATCTAAAAATATACATTATAGTGAATTAAAGAATTCTTAATAAATAGATAGGTTAGGTTAGGTTAGGCTAGGATAGGTCTGAGAGAAAAACACTATAGAAGAAAAGTGTCTTAGAATGGTCCAAAATAGTGAATACTGATCTAAAAATATACATTATAGTGAATTAAAGAATTCTTAATAAATATATAGGTTAGGTTAGGTTAGGCTAGGATAGGTCTGAGAGAAAAACACTATAAGAAGAAAAGTGTCTTAGAATGGTCCAAAATAGTGAATACTGATCTAAAAATATACATTATAGTGAATTATTTTTATTTTAAATAAATAAATAGGTTAGGTTAGGTTAGGCTAGGATAGGTCTGAGAGAAAAACACTATAGAAGAAAAGTGTCTTAGAATGGTCCAAAATAGTGAATACTGATCTAAAAATATACATTATAGTGAATTAAAGAATTCTTAATAAATTGATAGGTTAGGTTAGGTTAGGCTAGGATAGGTCTGAGAGAAAAACACTATAGAAGAAAAGTGTCTTAGAATGGTCCAAAATAGTGAATACTGATCTAAAAATATACATTATAGTGAATTAAAGAATTCTTAATAAATTGATAGGTTAGGTTAGGTTAGGATAGGATAGGTCTGAGAGAAAAACACTATAGAAGAAAAGTGTCTTAGAATGGTCCAAAATAGTGAATACTGATCTAAAAATATACATTATAGTGAATTAAAGAATTCTTAATAAATTGATAGGTAAGGTTAGGTTAGGCTAGGATAGGTCTGAGAGAAAAACACTATAGAAGAAAAGTGTCTTAGAATGGTCCAAAATAGTGAATACTGATCTAAAAATATACATTATAGAGAATTAAAGAATTCTTAATAAATTGATAGGTTAGGTTAGGTTAGGCTAGGATAGGTCTGAGAGAAAAATACTATAGAAGAAAAGTGTCTTAGAATGGTCCAAAATAGTGAATACTGATCTAAAAATATACATTATAGTGAATTAAAGAATTCTTAATAAATAGATAGGTTAGGTTAGGTTAGGCTAGGATAGGTCTGAGAGAAAAACACTATAGAACAAAAGTGTCTTAGAATAGTCCAAAATAGTGAATACTGATCTAAAAATATACATTATAGTGAATTAAAGAATTCTTAATAAATAGATAGGTTAGGTTAGGTTAGGCTAGGATAGGTCTGAGAGAAAAACACTATAGAAGAAAAGTGTCTTAGAATGGTCCAAAATAGTGAATACTGATCTAAAAATATACATTATAGTGAATTAAAGAATTCTTAATAAATAGATAGGTTAGGTTAGGTTAGGCTAGGATAGGTCTGAGAGAAAAACACTATAGAAGAAAAGTGTCTTAGAATGGTCCAAAATAGTGAATACTGATCTAAAAATATACATTATAGTGAATTAAAGAATTCTTAATAAATTGATAGGTTAGGTTAGGTTAGGCTAGGATAGGTCTGAGAGAAAAACACTATAGAAGAAAAGTGTCTTAGAATGGTCCAAAATAGTGAATACTGATCTAAAAATATACATTATAGTGAATTAAAGAATTCTTAATAAATTGATAGGTTAGGTTAGGTTAGGCTAGGATAGGTCTGAGAGAAAAACACTATAGAAGAAAAGTGTCTTAGAATGGTCCAAAATAGTGAATACTGATCTAAAAATATACATTATAGTGAATTAAAGAATTCTTAATAAATTGATAGGTTAGGTTAGGTTAGGCTAGGATAGGTCTGAGAGAAAAACACTATAGAAGAAAAGTGTCTTAGAATGGTCCAAAATAGTGAATACTGATCTAAAAATATACATTATAGTGAATTAAAGAATTCTTAATAAATTGATAGGTTAGGTTAGGTTAGGCTAGGATAGGTCTGAGAGAAAAACACTATAGAAGAAAAGTGTCTTAGAATGGTCCAAAATAGTGAATACTGATCTAAAAATATACATTATAGTGAATTAAAGAATTCTTAATAAATTGATAGGTTAGGTTAGGTTAGGCTAGGATAGGTCTGAGAGAAAAACACTATAGAAGAAAAGTGTCTTAGAATGGTCCAAAATAGTGAATACTGATCTAAAAATATACATTATAGTGAATTAAAGAATTCTTAATAAATAGATAAGTTTGGTTAGGTTAGGCTAGGATAGGTCTGAGAGAAAAACACTATAGAAGAAAAGTGTCTTAGAATGGTCCAAAATAGTGAATACTGATCTAAAAATATACATTATAGTGAATTAAAGAATTCTTAATAAATAGATAAGTTAGGTTAGGTTAGGCTAGGATAGGTCTGAGAGAAAAACACTATAGAACAAAAGTGTCTTAGAATGGTCCAAAATAGTGAATACTGATCTAAAAATATACATTATAGTGAATTAAAGAATTCTTAATAAATAGATAGGTTAGGTTAGGTTAGGCTAGGATAGGTCTGAGAGAAAAACACTATAGAAGAAAAGTGTCTTAGAATGGTCCAAAATAGTGAATACTGATCTAAAAATATACATTATAGTGAATTAAAGAATTCTTAATAAATAGATAGGTTAGGTTAGGTTAGGCTAGGATAGGTCTGAGAGAAAAACACTATAGAAGAAAAGTGTCTTAGAATGGTCCAAAATAGTGAATACTGATCTAAAAATATACATTATAGTGAATTAAAGAATTCTTAATAAATATATAGGTTAGGTTAGGTTAGGCTAGGATAGGTCTGAGAGAAAAACACTATAAGAAAAGTGTCTTAGAATGGTCCAAAATAGTGAATACTGATCTAAAAATATACATTATAGTGAATTATTTTTATTTTAAATAAATAAATAGGTTAGGTTAGGTTAGGCTAGGATAGGTCTGAGAGAAAAACACTATAGAAGAAAAGTGTCTTAGAATGGTCCAAAATAGTGAATACTGATCTAAAAATATACATTATAGTGAATTAAAGAATTCTTAATAAATTGATAGGTTAGGTTAGGTTAGGCTAGGATAGGTCTGAGAGAAAAACACTATAGAAGAAAAGTGTCTTAGAATGGTCCAAAATAGTGAATACTGATCTAAAAATATACATTATAGTGAATTAAAGAATTCTTAATAAATTGATAGGTTAGGTTAGGTTAGGCTAGGATAGGTCTGAGAGAAAAACACTATAGAAGAAAAGTGTCTTAGAATGGTCCAAAATAGTGAATACTGATCTAAAAATATACATTATAGTGAATTAAAGAATTCTTAATAAATTGATAGGTTAGGTTAGGTTAGGCTAGGATAGGTCTGAGAGAAAAATACTATAGAAGAAAAGTGTCTTAGAATGGTCCAAAATAGTGAATACTGATCTAAAAATATACATTATAGTGAATTAAAGAATTCTTAATAAATAGATAGGTTAGGTTAGGTTAGGCTAGGATAGGTCTGAGAGAAAAACACTATAGAAGAAAAGTGTCTTAGAATGGTCCAAAATAGTGAATACTGATCTAAAAATATACATTATAGTGAATTAAAGAATTCTTAATAAATAGATAGGTTAGGTTAGGTTAGGCTAGGATAGGTCTGAGAGAAAAACACTATAGAAGAAAAGTGTCTTAGAATGGTCCAAAATAGTGAATACTGATCTAAAAATATACATTATAGTGAATTAAAGAATTCTTAATAAATATATAGGTTAGGTTAGGTTAGGCTAGGATAGGTCTGAGAGAAAAACACTATAAGAAGAAAAGTGTCTTAGAATGGTCCAAAATAGTGAATACTGATCTAAAAATATACATTATAGTGAATTATTTTTATTTTAAATAAATAAATAGGTTAGGTTAGGTTAGGCTAGGATAGGTCTGAGAGAAAAACACTATAGAAGAAAAGTGTCTTAGAATGGTCCAAAATAGTGAATACTGATCTAAAAATATACATTATAGTGAATTAAAGAATTCTTAATAAATTGATAGGTTAGGTTAGGTTAGGCTAGGATAGGTCTGAGAGAAAAACACTATAGAAGAAAAGTGTCTTAGAATGGTCCAAAATAGTGAATACTGATCTAAAAATATACATTATAGTGAATTAAAGAATTCTTAATAAATTGATAGGTTAGGTTAGGTTAGGATAGGATAGGTCTGAGAGAAAAACACTATAGAAGAAAAGTGTCTTAGAATGGTCCAAAATAGTGAATACTGATCTAAAAATATACATTATAGTGAATTAAAGAATTCTTAATAAATTGATAGGTTAGGTTAGGTTAGGCTAGGATAGGTCTGAGAGAAAAATACTATAGAAGAAAAGTGTCTTAGAATGGTCCAAAATAGTGAATACTGATCTAAAAATATACATTATAGTGAATTAAAGAATTCTTAATAAATAGATAGGTTAGGTTAGGTTAGGCTAGGATAGGTCTGAGAGAAAAACACTATAGAACAAAAGTGTCTTAGAATGGTCCAAAATAGTGAATACTGATCTAAAAATATACATTATAGTGAATTAAAGAATTCTTAATAAATATATAGGTTAGGTTAGGTTAGGCTAGGATAGGTCTGAGAGAAAAACACTATAAGAAGAAAAGTGTCTTAGAATGGTCCAAAATAGTGAATACTGATCTAAAAATATACATTATAGTGAATTATTTTTATTTTAAATAAATAAATAGGTTAGGTTAGGTTAGGCTAGGATAGGTCTGAGAGAAAAACACTATAGAAGAAAAGTGTCTTAGAATGGTCCAAAATAGTGAATACTGATCTAAAAATATACATTATAGTGAATTAAAGAATTCTTAATAAATTGATAGGTTAGGTTAGGTTAGGCTAGGATAGGTCTGAGAGAAAAACACTATAGAAGAAAAGTGTCTTAGAATGGTCCAAAATAGTGAATACTGATCTAAAAATATACATTATAGTGAATTAAAGAATTCTTAATAAATTGATAGGTTAGGTTAGGTTAGGCTAGGATAGGTCTGAGAGAAAAACACTATAGAAGAAAAGTGTCTTAGAATGGTCCAAAATAGTGAATACTGATCTAAAAATATACATTATAGAGAATTAAAGAATTCTTAATAAATTGATAGGTTATGTTAGGTTAGGCTAGGATAGGTCTGAGAGAAAAATACTATAGAAGAAAAGTGTCTTAGAATGGTCCAAAATAGTGAATACTGATCTAAAAATATACATTATAGTGAATTAAAGAATTCTTAATAAATAGATAGGTTAGGTTAGGTTAGGCTAGGATAGGTCTGAGAGAAAAACACTATAGAACAAAAGTGTCTTAGAATAGTCCAAAATAGTGAATACTGATCTAAAAATATACATTATAGTGAATTAAAGAATTCTTAATAAATAGATAGGTTAGGTTAGGTTAGGCTAGGATAGGTCTGAGAGAAAAACACTATAGAAGAAAAGTGTCTGAGAATGGTCCAAAATAGTGAATACTGATCTAAAAATATACATTATAGTGAATTAAAGAATTCTTAATAAATAGATAGGTTAGGTTAGGTTAGGCTAGGATAGGTCTGAGAGAAAAACACTATAGAAGAAAAGTGTCTTAGAATGGTCCAAAATAGTGAATACTGATCTAAAAATATACATTATAGTGAATTAAAGAATTCTTAATAAATTGATAGGTTAGGTTAGGTTAGGCTAGGATAGGTCTGAGAGAAAAACACTATAGAAGAAAAGTGTCTTAGAATGGTCCAAAATAGTGAATACTGATCTAAAAATATACATTATAGTGAATTAAAGAATTCTTAATAAATTGATAGGTTAGGTTAGGTTAGGCTAGGATAGGTCTGAGAGAAAAACACTATAGAAGAAAAGTGTCTTAGAATGGTCCAAAATAGTGAATACTGATCTAAAAATATACATTATAGTGAATTAAAGAATTCTTAATAAATTGATAGGTTAGGTTAGGTTAGGCTAGGATAGGTCTGAGAGAAAAACACTATAGAAGAAAAGTGTCTTAGAATGGTCCAAAATAGTGAATACTGATCTAAAAATATACATTATAGTGAATTAAAGAATTCTTAATAAATTGATAGGTTAGGTTAGGTTAGGCTAGGATAGGTCTGAGAGAAAAACACTATAGAAGAAAAGTGTCTTAGAATGGTCCAAAATAGTGAATACTGATCTAAAAATATACATTATAGTGAATTAAAGAATTCTTAATAAATTGATAGGTTAGGTTAGGTTAGGCTAGGATAGGTCTGAGAGAAAAACACTATAGAAGAAAAGTGTCTTAGAATGATCCAAAATAGTGAATACTGATCTAAAAATATACATTATAGTGAATTAAAGAATTCTTAATAAATAGATAAGTTTGGTTAGGTTAGGCTAGGATAGGTCTGAGAGAAAAACACTATAGAACAAAAGTGTCTTAGAATGGTCCAAAATAGTGAATACTGATCTAAAAATATACATTATAGTTAATTAAAGAATTCTTAATAAATAGATAGGTTAGGTTAGGTTAGGCTAGGATAGGTCTGAGAGAAAAACACTATAGAAGAAAAGTGTCTTAGAATGGTCCAAAATAGTGAATACTGATCTAAAAATATACATTATAGTGAATTAAAGAATTCTTAATAAATAGATAGGTTAGGTTAGGTTAGGCTAGGATAGGTCTGAGAGAAAAACACTATAGAAGAAAAGTGTCTTAGAATGGTCCAAAATAGTAAATACTGATCTAAAAATATACATTATAGTGAATTAAAGAATTCTTAATAAATAGATAGGTTAGGTTAGGTTAGGCTAGGATAGGTCTGAGAGAAAAACACTATAGAAGAAAAAGTGTCTTAGAATGGTCCAAAATAGTGAATACTGATCTAAAAATATACATTATAGTGAATTAAAGAATTCTTAATAAATTGATAGGTTAGGTTAGGTTAGGCTAGGATAGGTCTGAGAGAAAAACACTATAGAAGAAAAGTGTCTTAGAATGGTCCAAAATAGTGAATACTGATCTAAAAATATACATTATAGTGAATTAAAGAATTCTTAATAAATATATAGGTTAGGTTAGGTTAGGCTAGGATAGGTCTGAGAGAAAAACACTATAGAAGAAAAGTGTCTTAGAATGGTCCAAAATAGTGAATACTGATCTAAAAATATACATTATAGTGAATTATTTTTATTTTAAATAAATAAATAGGTTAGGTTAGGTTAGGTTAGGTTAGGTTAGGCTAGGATAGGTCTGAGAGAAAAACACTATAGAAAAAAGTGTCTTAGAATGGTCCAAAATAGTGAATACTGATCTAAAAATATACATTATAGTGAATTAAAGAATTCTTAATAAATTGATAGGTTAGGTTAGGTTAGGCTAGGATAGGTCTGAGAGAAAAACACTATAGAAGAAAAGTGTCTTAGAATGGTCCAAAATAGTGAATACTGATCTAAAAATATACATTATAGTGAATTAAAGAATTCTTAATAAATTGATAGGTTAGGTTAGGTTAGGCTAGGATAGGTCTGAGAGAAAAACACTATAGAAGAAAAGTGTCTTAGAATGGTCCAAAATAGTGAATACTGATCTAAAAATATACATTATAGTGAATTAATTTTATTTTAAATAAATAAATAGGTTAGGCTAGGATAGGTCTGAGAGAAAAACACTATAGAAGAAAAGTATCTTAGAATGGTCCAAAATAGTGAATACTGATCTAAAAATATACATTATAGTGAATTAAAGAATTCTTAATAAATAGATAGGTTAGGTTAGGTTAGGCTAGGATAGGTCTGAGAGAAAAACACTATAGAAGAAAAGTGTCTTAGAATGGTCCAAAATAGTGAATACTGATCTAAAAATATACATTATAGTGAATTAAAGAATTCTTAATAAATTGATAGGTTAGGTTAGGTTAGGCTAGGATAGGTCTGAGAGAAAAACACTATAGAAGAAAAGTGTCTTAGAATGGTCCAAAATAGTGAATACTGATCTAAAAATATACATTATAGTGAATTAAAGAATTCTTAATAAATATATAGGTTAGGTTAGGTTAGGCTAGGATAGGTCTGAGAGAAAAACACTATAGAAGAAAAGTGTCTTAGAATGGTCCAAACTAGTGAATACTGATCTAAAAATATACATTATAGTGAATTATTTTTATTTTAAATAAATAAATAGGTTAGGTTAGGTTAGGCTAGGATAGGTCTGAGAGAAAAACACTATAGAAGAAAAGTATCTTAGAATGGTCCAAAATAGTGAATACTGATCTAAAAATATACATTATAGTGAATTAAAGAATTCTTAATAAATTGATAGGTTAGGTTAGGTTAGGCTAGGATAGGTCTGAGAGAAAAACACTATAGAAGAAAAGTGTCTTAGAATGGTCCAAAATAGTGAATACTGATCTAAAAATATACATTATAGTGAATTAAAGAATTCTTAATAAATAGATAAGTTAGGTTAGGTTAGGCTAGGATAGGTCTGAGAGAAAAACACTATAGAAGAAAAGTGTCTTAGAATGGTCCAAAATAGTGAATACTGATCTAAAAATATACATTATAGTGAATTATTTTTATTTTAAATAAATAAATAGGTTAGGTTAGGTTAGGCTAGGATAGGTCTGAGAGAAAAACACTATAGAAGAAAAGTGTCTTAGAATGGTCCAAAATAGTGAATACTAATCTAAAAATATACATTATAGTGAATTAAAGAATTATTAATAAATTGATAGGTTAGGTTAGGTTAGGCTAGGATAGGTCTGAGAGAAAAACACTATAGAAGAAAAGTGTCTTAGAATGGTCCAAAATAGTGAATACTGATCTAAAAATATACATTATAGTGAATTAAAGAATTCTTAATAAATAGATAGGTTAGGTTAGGTTAGGCTAGGATAGGTCTGAGAGAAAAACACTATAGAAGAAAAGTGTCTTAGAATGGTCCAAAATAGTGAATACTGATCTAAAAATATACATTATAGTGAATTAAAGAATTCTTAATAAATAGATAGGTTAGGTTAGGTTAGGCTAGGATAGGTCTGAGAGAAAAACACTTTAGAAGAAAAGTGTCTTAGAATGGTCCAAAATAGTGAATACTGATCTAAAAATATACATTATAGTGAATTAAAGAATTCTTAATAAATTGATAGGTTAGGTTAGGTTAGGCTAGGATAGGTCTGAGAGAAAAACACTATAGAAGAAAAATGTCTTAGAATGGTCCAAAATAGTGAATACTGATCTAAAAATATACATTATAGTGAATTAAAGAATTCTTAATAAATTGATAGGTTAGGTTAGGTTAGGCTAGGATAGGTCTGAGAGAAAAACACTATAGAAGAAAAGTGTCTTAGAATGGTCCAAAATAGTGAATACTGATCTAAAAATATACATTATAGTGAATTAAAGAATTCTTAATAAATTGATAGGTTAGGTTAGGTTAGGCTAGGATAGGTCTGAGAGAAAAACACTATAGAAGAAAAGTGTCTTAGAATGGTCCAAAATAGTGAATACTGATCTAAAAATATACATTATAGTGAATTAAAGAATTATTAATAAATAGATAAGTTAGGTTAGGTTAGGCTAGGATAGGTCTGAGAGAAAAACACTATAGAACAAAAGTGTCTTAGAATGGTCCAAAATAGTGAATACTGATCTAAAAATATACATTATAGTGAATTAAAGAATTCTTAATAAATAGATAGGTTAGGCTAGGATAGGTCTGAGAGAAAAACACTATAGAAGAAAAGTGTCTTAGAATGGTCCAAAATAGTGAATACTGATCTAAAAATATACATTATAGTGAATTAAAGAATTCTTAATAAATAGATAAGTTAGGTTAGGTTAGGCTAGGATAGGTCTGAGAGAAAAACACTATAGAAGAAAAGTGTCTTAGAATGGTCCAAAATAGTGAATACTGATCTAAAAATATACATTATAGTGAATTATTTTTATTTTAAATAAATAAATAGGTTAGGTTAGGTTAGGCTAGGATAGGTCTGAGAGAAAAACACTATAGAAGAAAAGTGTCTTAGAATGGTCCAAAATAGTGAATACTAATCTAAAAATATACATTATAGTGAATTAAAGAATTATTAATAAATTGATAGGTTAGGTTAGGTTAGGCTAGGATAGGTCTGAGAGAAAAACACTATAGAAGAAAAGTGTCTTAGAATGGTCCAAAATAGTGAATACTGATCTAAAAATATACATTATAGTGAATTAAAGAATTCTTAATAAATAGATAGGTTAGGTTAGGTTAGGCTAGGATAGGTCTGAGAGAAAAACACTATAGAAGAAAAGTGTCTTAGAATGGTCCAAAATAGTGAATACTGATCTAAAAATATACATTATAGTGAATTAAAGAATTCTTAATAAATAGATAGGTTAGGTTAGGTTAGGCTAGGATAGGTCTGAGAGAAAAACACTTTAGAAGAAAAGTGTCTTAGAATGGTCCAAAATAGTGAATACTGATCTAAAAATATACATTATAGTGAATTAAAGAATTCTTAATAAATTGATAGGTTAGGTTAGGTTAGGCTAGGATAGGTCTGAGAGAAAAACACTATAGAAGAAAAATGTCTTAGAATGGTCCAAAATAGTGAATACTGATCTAAAAATATACATTATAGTGAATTAAAGAATTCTTAATAAATTGATAGGTTAGGTTAGGTTAGGCTAGGATAGGTCTGAGAGAAAAACACTATAGAAGAAAAGTGTCTTAGAATGGTCCAAAATAGTGAATACTGATCTAAAAATATACATTATAGTGAATTAAAGAATTCTTAATAAATTGATAGGTTAGGTTAGGTTAGGCTAGGATAGGTCTGAGAGAAAAACACTATAGAAGAAAAGTGTCTTAGAATGGTCCAAAATAGTGAATACTGATCTAAAAATATACATTATAGTGAATTAAAGAATTATTAATAAATAGATAAGTTAGGTTAGGTTAGGCTAGGATAGGTCTGAGAGAAAAACACTATAGAACAAAAGTGTCTTAGAATGGTCCAAAATAGTGAATACTGATCTAAAAATATACATTATAGTGAATTAAAGAATTCTTAATAAATAGATAGGTTAGGCTAGGATAGGTCTGAGAGAAAAACACTATAGAAGAAAAGTGTCTTAGAATGGTCCAAAATAGTGAATACTGATCTAAAAATATACATTATAGTGAATTAAAGAATTCTTAATAAATAGATAGGTTAGGTTAGGTTAGGCTAGGATAGGTCTGAGAGAAAAACACTATAGAAGAAAAGTGTCTTAGAATGGTCCAAAATAGTGAATACTGATCTAAAAATATACATTTTAGTGAATTATAGAATTCTTAATAAATAGATAGGTTAGGTTAGGTTAGGCTAGGATAGGTCTGAGAGTAAAACACTATAGAAGAAAAGTGTCTTAGAATGGTCCAAAATAGTAAATACTGATCTAAAAATATACATTATAGTGAATTAAAGAATTCTTAATAAATTGATAGGTTAGGTTAGGTTAGGCTAGGATAGGTCTGAGAGAAAAACACTATAGAAGAAAAGTGTCTTAGAATGGTCCAAAATAGTGAATACTGATCTAAAAATATACATTATAGTGAATTATTTTTATTTTAAATAAATAAATAGGTTAGGTTAGGTTAGGCTAGGATAGGTCTGAGAGAAAAACACTATAGAAGAAAAGTGTCTTAGAATGGTCCAAAATAGTGAATACTGATCTAAAAATATACATTATAGTGAATTAATTTTATTTTAAATAAATAAATAGGTTAGGTTAGGTTAGGCTAGGATAGGTCTGAGAGAAAAACACTATAGAAGAAAAGTATCTTAGAATAGTCCAAAATAGTGAATACTGATCTAAAAATATACATTATAGTGAATTAAAGAATTCTTAATAAATAGATAGGTTAGGTTAGGTTAGGCTAGGATAGGTCTGAGAGAAAAACACTATAGAAGAAAAGTGTCTTAGAATGGTCCAAAATAGTGAATACTGATCTAAAAATATACATTATAGTGAATTAAAGAATTCTTAATAAATTGATAGGTTAGGTTAGGTTAGGCTAGGATAGGTCTGAGAGAAAAACACTATAGAAGAAAAGTGTCTTAGAATGGTCCAAAATAGTGAATACTGATCTAAAAATATACATTATAGTGAATTAAAGAATTCTTAATAAATTGATAGGTTAGGTTAGGTTAGGCTAGGATAGGTCTGAGAGAAAAACACTATAGAAGAAAAGTGTCTTAGAATGGTCCAAAATAGTGAATACTGATCTAAAAATATACATTATAGTGAATTAATTTTATTTTAAATAAATAAATAGGTTAGGTTAGGTTAGGCTAGGATAGGTCTGAGAGAAAAACACTATAGAAGAAAAGTATCTTAGAATAGTCCAAAATAGTGAATACTGATCTAAAAATATACATTATAGTGAATTAAAGAATTCTTAATAAATAGATAGGTTAGGTTAGGTTAGGCTAGGATAGGTCTGAGAGAAAAACACTATAGAAGAAAAGTGTCTTAGAATGGTCCAAAATAGTGAATACTGATCTAAAAATATACATTATAGTGAATTAAAGAATTCTTAATAAATTGATAGGTTAGGTTAGGTTAGGCTAGGATAGGTCTGAGAGAAAAACACTATAGAAGAAAAGTGTCTTAGAATGGTCCAAAATAGTGAATACTGATCTAAAAATATACATTATAGTGAATTAAAGAATTCTTAATAAATATATAGGTTAGGTTAGGTTAGGCTAGGATAGGTCTGAGAGAAAAACACTATAGAAGAAAAGTGTCTTAGAATGGTCCAAAATAGTGAATACTGATCTAAAAATATACATTATAGTGAATTAAAGAATTCTTAATAAATTGATAGGTTAGGTTAGGTTAGGCTAGGATAGGTCTGAGAGAAAAACACTATAGAAGAAAAGTGTCTTAGAATGGTCCAAAATAGTGAATACTGATCTAAAAATATACATTATAGTGAATTAAAGAATTCTTAATAAATTGATAGGTTAGGTTAGGTTAGGCTAGGATAGGTCTGAGAGAAAAACACTATAGAAGAAAAGTGTCTTAGAATGGTCCAAAATAGTGAATACTGATCTAAAAATATACATTATAGTGAATTAAAGAATTCTTAATAAATAGATAGGTTAGGTTAGGTTAGGCTAGGATAGGTCTGAGAGAAAAACACTATAGAAGAAAAGTGTCTTAGAATAGTCCAAAATAGTGAATACTGATCTAAAAATATACATTATAGTGAATTAAAGAATTCTTAATAAATTGATAGGTTAGGTTAGGTTAGGCTAGGATAGGTCTGAGAGAAAAACACTATAGAAGAAAAGTGTCTTAGAATGGTCCAAAATAGTGAATACTGATCTAAAAATATACATTATAGTGAATTAAAGAATTCTTAATAAATAGATAAGTTAGGTTAGGTTAGGCTAGGATAGGTCTGAGAGAAAAACACTATAGAACAAAAGTGTCTTAGAATGGTCCAAAATAGTGAATACTGATCTAAAAATATACATTATAGTGAATTAAAGAATTCTTAATAAATAGATAGGTTAGGTTAGGTTAGGCTAGGATAGGTCTGAGAGAAAAACACTATAGAAGAAAAGTGTCTTAGAATGGTCCAAAATAGTGAATACTGATCTAAAAATATACATTATAGTGAATTAAAGAATTCTTAATAAATATATAGGTTAGGTTAGGTTAGGCTAGGATAGGTCTGAGAGAAAAACACTATAGAAGAAAAGTGTCTTAGAATGGTCCAAAATAGTGAATACTGATCTAAAAATATACATTATAGTGAATTATTTTTATTTTAAATAAATAAATAGGTTAGGTTAGGTTAGGCTAGGATAGGTCTGAGAGAAAAACACTATAGAAGAAAAGTATCTTAGAATGGTCCAAAATAGTGAATACTGATCTAAAAATATACATTATAGTGAATTAAAGAATTCTTAATAAATTGATAGGTTAGGTTAGGTTAGGCTAGGATAGGTCTGAGAGAAAAACACTATAGAAGAAAAGTGTCTTAGAATGGTCCAAAATAGTGAATACTGATCTAAAAATATACATTATAGTGAATTAAAGAATTTTTAATAAATAGATATGTTAGGTTAGGTTAGGCTAGGATAGGTCTGAGAGAAAAACACTATAGAAGAAAATTGTCTTAGAATGGTCCAAAATAGTGAATACTGATCTAAAAAGATACATTATAGTGAATTAAAGAATTCTTAATAAATAGATAGGTTAGGTTAGGTTAGGCTAGGATAGGTCTGAGAGAAAAACACTATAGAAGAAAAGTGTCTTAGAATGGTCCAAAATAGTGAATACTGATCTAAAAATATACATTATAGTGAATTAAAGAATTCTTAATAAATTGATAGGTTAGGTTAGGTTAGGCTAGGATAGGTCTGAGAGAAAAACACTATAGAAGAAAAGTGTCTTAGAATGGTCCAAAATAGTGAATACTGATCTAAAAATATACATTATAGTGAATTAAAGAATTCTTAATAAATAGATAAGTTAGGTTAGGTTAGGCTAGGATAGGTCTGAGAGAAAAACACTATAGAACAAAAGTGTCTTAGAATGGTCCAAAATAGTGAATACTGATCTAAAAATATACATTAAAGTGAATTAAAGAATTCTTAATAAATAGATAGGTTAGGTTAGGTTAGGCTAGGATAGGTCTGAGAGAAAAACACTATAGAAGAAAAGTGTCTTAGAATGGTCCAAAATAGTAAATACTGATCTAAAAATATACATTATAGTGAATTAAAGAATTCTTAATAAATAGATAGGTTAGGTTAGGTTAGGCTAGGATAGGTCTGAGAGAAAAACACTATAGAAGAAAAGTGTCTTAGAATGGTCCAAAATAGTGAATACTGATCTAAAAATATACATTATAGTGAATTAAAGAATTCTTAATAAATTGATAGGTTAGGTTAGGTTAGGCTAGGATAGGTCTGAGAGAAAAACACTATAGGAGAAAAGTGTCTTAGAATGGTCCAAAATAGTGAATACTGATCTAAAAATATACATTATAGTGAATTAAAGAATTCTTAATAAATATATAGGTTAGGTTAGGTTAGGATAGGATAGGTCTGAGAGAAAAACACTATAGAAGAAAAGTGTCTTAGAATGGTCCAAAATAGTGAATACTGATCTAAAAATATACATTATAGTGAATTAAAGAATTCTTAATAAATAGATAGGTTAGGTTAGGTTAGGCTAGGATAGGTCTGAGAGAAAAACACTATAGAACAAAAGTGTCTTAGAATGGTCCAAAATAGTGAATACTGATCTAAAAATATACATTATAGTGAATTAAAGAATTCTTAATAAATAGATAGGTTAGGTTAGGTTAGGCTAGGATAGGTCTGAGAGAAAAACACAATAGAAGAAAAGTGTCTTAGAATGGTCCAAAATAGTGAATACGGATCTAAAAATATACATTATAGTGAATTAAAGAATTCTTAATAAATTGATAGGTTAGGTTAGGTTAGGCTAGGATAGGTCTGAGAGAAAAACACTATAGAAGAAAAGTGTCTTAGAATGGTCCAAAATAGTGAATACTGATCTAAAAATATACATTATAGTGAATTAAAGAATTCTTAATAAATAGATAGGTTAGGTTAGGTTAGGCTAGGATAGGTCTGAGAGAAAAACACTATAGAAGAAAAGTGTCTTAGAATGGTCCAAAATAGTGAATACTGATCTAAAAATATACATTATAGTGAATTAAAGAATTCTTAATAAATAGATAGGTTAGGTTAGGTTAGGCTAGGATAGGTCTGAGAGAAAAACACTATAGAAGAAAAGTGTCTTAGAATGGTCCAAAATAGTGAATACTGATCTAAAAATATACATTATAGTGAATTAAAGAATTCTTAATAAATAGATGTTAGGTTAGGTTAGGCTAGGATAGGTCTGAGAGAAAAACACTATAGAAGAAAAGTGTCTTAGAATGGTCCAAAATAGTGAATACTGATCTAAAAAGATACATTATAGTGAATTAAAGAATTCTTAATAAATAGATAGGTTAGGTTAGGTTAGGCTAGGATAGGTCTGAGAGAAAAACACTATAGAAGAAACGTGTCTTAGAATGGTCCAAAATAGTGAATATTGATCTAAAAATATACATTATAGTGAATTAAAGAATTCTTAATAAATAGATAGGTTAGGTTAGGTTAGGCTAGGATAGGTCTGAGAGAAAAACATTATAGAAGAAAAGTGTCTTAGAATGGTCCAAAATAGTGAATACTGATCTAAAAATATACATTATAGTTAATTAAAGAATTCTTAATAAATAGATAGGTTAGGTTAGGTTAGGCTAGGATAGGTCTGAGAGAAAAACACTATAGAACAAAAGTGTCTTAGAATGGTCCAAAATAGTGAATACTGATCTAAAAATATACATTAAAGTGAATTAAAGAATTCTTAATAAATAGATAGGTTAGGTTAGGTTAGGCTAGGATAGGTCTGAGAGAAAAACACTATAGAAGAAAAGTGTCTTAGAATGGTCCAAAATAGTGAATACTGATCTAAAAATATACATTTTAGTGAATTATAGAATTCTTAATAAATAGATAGGTTAGGTTAGGTTAGGCTAGGATAGGTCTGAGAGTAAAACACTATAGAAGAAAAGTGTCTTAGAATGGTCCAAAATAGTAAATACTGATCTAAAAATATACATTATAGTGAATTAAAGAATTCTTAATAAATTGATAGGTTAGGTTAGGTTAGGCTAGGATAGGTCTGAGAGAAAAACACTATAGAAGAAAAGTGTCTTAGAATGGTCCAAAATAGTGAATACTGATCTAAAAATATACATTATAGTGAATTAAAGAATTCTTAATAAATTGATAGGTTAGGTTAGGTTAGGCTAGGATAGGTCTGAGAGAAAAACACTATAGGAGAAAAGTGTCTTAGAATGGTCCAAAATAGTGAATACTGATCTAAAAATATACATTATAGTGAATTAAAGAATTCTTAATAAATATATAGGTTAGGTTAGGTTAGGATAGGATAGGTCTGAGAGAAAAACACTATAGAAGAAAAGTGTCTTAGAATGGTCCAAAATAGTGAATACTGATCTAAAAATATACATTATAGTGAATTAAAGAATTCTTAATAAATAGATAGGTTAGGTTAGGTTAGGCTAGGATAGGTCTGAGAGAAAAACACTATAGAAGAAAAGTGTCTTAGAATGGTCCAAAATAGTGAATACTGATCTAAAAATATACATTATAGTGAATTAAAGAATTCTTAATAAATAGATAGGTTAGGTTAGGTTAGGCTAGGATAGGTCTGAGAGAAAAACACAATAGAAGAAAAGTGTCTTAGAATGGTCCAAAATAGTGAATACTGATCTAAAAATATACATTATAGTGAATTAAAGAATTCTTAATAAATTGATAGGTTAGGTTAGGTTAGGCTAGGATAGGTCTGAGAGAAAAACACTATAGAAGAAAAGTGTCTTAGAATGGTCCAAAATAGTGAATACTGATCTAAAAATATACATTATAGTGAATTAAAGAATTCTTAATAAATTGATAGATTAGGTTAGGCTAGGCTAGGATAGGTCTGAGAGAAAAACACTATAGAAGAAAAGTGTCTTAGAATGGTCCAAAATAGTGAATACTGATCTAAAAATATACATTATAGTGAATTAAAGAATTCTTAATAAATAGATAGGTTAGGTTAGGTTAGGCTAGGATAGGTCTGAGAGAAAAACACTATAGAAGAAAAGTGTCTTAGAATGGTCCAAAATAGTGAATACTGATCTAAAAATATACATTATAGTGAATTAAAGAATTCTTAATAAATAGATATGTTAGGTTAGGTTAGGCTAGGATAGGTCTGAGAGAAAAACACTATAGAAGAAAAGTGTCTTAGAATGGTCCAAAATAGTGAATACTGATCTAAAAAGATACATTATAGTGAATTAAAGAATTCTTAATAAATAGATAGGTTAGGTTAGGTTAGGCTAGGATAGGTCTGAGAGAAAAACACTATAGAAGAAAAGTGTCTTAGAATGGTCCAAAATAGTGAATATTGATCTAAAAATATACATTATAGTGAATTAAAGAATTCTTAATAAATAGATAGGTTAGGTTAGGTTAGGCTAGGATAGGTCTGAGAGAAAAACATTATAGAAGAAAAGTGTCTTAGAATGGTCCAAAATAGTGAATACTGATCTAAAAATATACATTATAGTGAATTAAAGAATTCTTAATAAATAGATAGGTTAGGTTAGGTTAGGCTAGGATAGGTCTGAGAGAAAAACACTATAGAAGAAAAGTGTCTTAGAATGGTCCAAAATAGTGAATACTGATCTAAAAATATACATTAAAGTGAATTAAAGAATTCTTAATAAATAGATAGGTTAGGTTAGGTTAGGCTAGGATAGGTCTGAGAGAAAAACACTATAGAAGAAAAGTGTCTTAGAATGGTCCAAAATAGTGAATACTGATCTAAAAATATACATTATAATGAATTAAAAATTCTTAATAAATAGATAGGTAGGTTAGGTTAGGCTGGGATAGGTTTGAGAAAAAGACCATAGAAGAAAAGTCTCTTAGAATGGTTCAAAATAGTGAATACTGATCTAAAAATATACATTATAGTGAATTAAACAATTCTTAATAAATAGTTAGGTTAGGTTAGCATAGGTCTGAGAGAAAAACACTATAGAAGAAAAGTGTCTTAGAATGGTCCAAAATAGTGAATACTGATTTAAAAATATACATTATAGTTAATTAAAGAATTCTCAACCCCTAAAGAATTATTTCTTTTTTCTTTTTTTTCACACCCAGCCGCCTTCTGGGGTCAATTTTCAACTTTCATGTAGGCAAATTTTGTTCTTACAGAATGAAAGAGCTTGAATTTACACACCAGGAACTGAAAACGGGAGCCTCATAGGTGTACGCATTTGCGTACAACAGAGTCAAAGTCCGAAAAATAAATAAAATAATATCCCCTGAAACGCATGAAAGAAAATCTCATACGCTCTAATCATGTAAATGAACACCTAAACAATGCTCTAAGTGGTTTTCAATGATAATAAACGTATTTAAGTGTAATTTTGTCTGTCTTGACTCTCCTGGAGTATAGTAGACAAAAAAGCTACATCAACAAACATATTCCCATGCACATAAGGGGATACATTTGCGTATATACGCACGTGGCAACATATCATCCACATAATTTCCTCTTTGTAAGGAAAGAAGAGGAGGGAGGGAGAGGGTTTCTATGAGTAAGGGAGGGGTAGCAAGGGGAGGGAAGGGGACTAGTGGTGAGTGGGGTCCTTGTTGGTGGGGGTAGGTCTAGGCTCCACCCACCAGCATACGCAGTTGCCAGACATCATTACCATAGACAAATCTTTTGTCAAGGACTTTAGCTTTCCATCGTTACCAACGCCAGCTCGCAAGCTACTCGCTACAGTTTTTTATAGGTACGTTTACACGTCGGTTATTCGGAGCAAACCAAACATTATTTTATCACCGACATGTTGGTTAATCGCTCCTTAAGGGTTAATCATTCTTTGCCTTCACTCCTTATTATTCACATTCCCTGTTCATCCTTAATTCCCTCCATCGTGCTCAACTCCCTCAGGGGCCGTGTATCCAACTCACAGAACTTTGCTTGTGGGTTGATCTGAGGGCTGGGAAAAGTGTTGGTCGGGGAAAATGGCTGGGATAAGGGTTGGTCTGCAAGCTGGGATAAGGGTTGGGTCGGGGATAAGGGCTAGGATATAGGGTTGGTCGGGGATAAGGGCTAGGATATGGGGTTGGTCTGAGGGCTAGGATAAGGGTTAGTCGGGAATAAGGGCTGGGATAAGGGTTGGTCTCAGTGAGGGCTGGTATAAGGGTTTGTCTGAGGGCTGGTATAAGGGTTTGTCTGAGGGCTGGTATAGAGGGCTAGGATAAGGGATCCACACCACAACTTCCCTACGGTATCTCCACAACAATTACTTATGCATGAGCAGCACACCCAGGAGAGGGGGGGGTGGGAGTCTGGGGAATGGGGGCAGGGGGAGGAGAGCGAGGAGAGTTGGGGGAGGGGGGGAGAGTGAGGGGAGTTGGGAGGGGATGAGGGGGGAGGCAGTGGAGCTCAGACAGAGATATGAATGCAAGGGAAAGTGAGGGGGAGAAGAAGGATAAAGGGGAAGAGAGAGAGAGAGAAAGTGATAGAAATAAGTGACGAAGAGTGGACAGGGGAGTGGTGAGAGTATTGTGTATATGGTAGCCAATACACACACACACACACGGAGTCTACCTGGTAAATCTCTCACTGTGTACCTCTCTGGCTCTCTGCTTTGGTACTCTCACTCTCTCTCTCTCTCTCTCTCTCTCTCTCTCTCTCTCTCTCTCTCTCTTCGAGTTTGGGAATGACACACCACTACTAATAATCTTCCAAATCTCCACAACGTCAACATTATCATTACACCTGAAGGGACCCCGTGATGTATACAGTCTGAAAATTGGAGGTAAGTGAGTCGTTCAAACATTGCCACGAAACACCACCTCCAACATCAAAGGAGCTTGTTTCGTGGCATAGTCAGGAGAATCAGAAGCCACCAAGTCTCCTAGCATACACGATCACAATTCCTTAATTAACTGAGAGGTAATGTATACTACCGCGATGCCTTTACCACACCTAAGGGTTAAAACCAAATCCCTTTATAAGTGTATATTCCAAGCAACAGAACACCATTATTTTTGTTCATCTGCTTCTGTGTTCTGGTATACTTTGAGGAAACGAGGTGCTCCAATGTAACAACACAAGTGAATTATCCCCTTAAGTGAAGATTCCAAACTATGACACGAAACATCAGAATCCTCATTCGTAACATTGACGTGACTGTTTCCTGGGATAGTTTGGAAGAAACAGTAGCCCCTGAAATTTACCAGAAACAGAATCTCCCTTTAAACGATGATGAAAATAATAATATGAGGAACCAAGGAAAAGTAAGAAATATATACCGTGAATCAAGAAATTTCAAGACGATAAAAAAAAATATATTGGTTACAAGAATATTCGATGATATGAGGAGGCAATGAAAAGTAATATATATATATATATATATAATATATATACTATATATCATATATATATATATATAGTATCATATATATATATATATATATATATATATATATATATATAGTTGTTATGTGTATCTATCCATGTATCAATCTATGTCTGACACGGCTTGGCACCAAATTCCCCTCGGATATTCCCAGAGTGATGAAATGCTAAGTGATATCCGATTCCTTGGCCGTGAACGCATTTAAAGTTTTAGTACGATACGCACGAAAGAAACTCTGATGAAAAAAAAAATCAATTAAACAAAAAATAATAATATAAATAAAGATAATATAAAACAGAAAGGCAAAGGTATAATTAATTAAGGATCCTGTAATCGGTGAGGGAAAATTGGAGTCTTTAGTTTGCTCCCAACTAGGCCACGAAACAAGCTTCTTCAATACTGGTGGTGTTTCGTGGCAATGTTTGAAGGACTCGGTTACCTCCACATTTCTGTCTACATTTTGGTTCCCTCAAGACTAGAAATATAATTCAATACATAATCTGAAACCATGGAAAGATTACACAAAGGGTTAATACACTAGAATCTCTCTCTCTCTCTCTCTCTCTCTCTCTCTCTCTCTCTCTCTCTCTCTCTCTCTCTCTCTCTCTCTAACACAGTCGAACGTCCAGGCTAAAATAGTTACTCCTAAACCTGTGAGTGTAAATGGGAAGGAGTGAGTAAGAGTGTGTGTGAGTTGGGATGGGTGGTGGTGGTGGTGGTGGTGGGGAGAGGACGTGAAAGCAGCTTCATAAATATCAAATAGGACAGCTGAGGAAAATACAGGAGCAAATGAAAGGAAAGAATCACCAAAGGCAATTTTGTTTTAAGAAAAGAGAGAATGAAAAGGAAAGAATAACCTAAATACGAAGATTATACATATAATATAATATATAATATAATATATATATAATATATAAATATTAAGATATATATATATATATATATATATATATATATATATATATATATATATATATATATATATATATATATATATATATATATATATATATATATATATATATAAGAAAATCAGGGCCAATAGTGCATAAAATAAGACCACTGCTACGAAATGAAAAGAGGAAAAAATAAAAAATAAACTGCAGAGAGGCAGAGGAGGAGGATCGCGTCATGCACTTTACTTGTCGAGTGCCTGGGAAATATTGGGCGAAGATTTTAGCTTTTACAGCCTCGGGTAAACCTAAAAATCAACACAAACACTACGAAAAAGTACCTCGGTCTCAACAAACACTGCCGAGCCGAAGGTGGGGCGATGAAAATACATGTCAGGCAAAAGGTGTGTGTGTGTATGAGAAATATATATATAATATATATATATATATATATATATATATATATATATATATATATATATATATATATATATATATATATAGAGAGAGAGAGAGAGAGAGAGAGAGAGAGAGAGAGAGAGAGAGAGAGAGAGAGTTAGTGTGTGACAACTGTTATTTAGATTAGTGGAAAGATATGTCACTGACGAAAAAGGCGAGTGAACGAAAGAGGAGAGTGCAGGAGGCCGAGGAAGAGTGGAGTGAGTGGGGAAAGGAGGAGTGAGTGAGGTAGGGAAGGATGAGTGAGTGAGATAGGGAAGGATGAGTGAGTGAAAGAGGAGGATGAGTGAGTAGGGGAAGGATGAGTGAGTGAGGAAAGGATTAGTAAGGAGAGGATTGGTGAGTGAAGAAAGGATTAGTGATTGAGATGATTAGTGAGTGAGGGAAGGGTGAGTGAGTGAGTGAGGATGGATGGTAGGATGAGGAAAGGTGAGTGAGTGAGTGAGGAAAGGATGAGTGAGTGTGTGTGCTTTGTAAATGTGTGTGTGTTATGTATCAGTGTAATCAGTGTGTGTGCTATGTATGTGTGTGTGTTATGTATCTGTGTGTGTGCTATGTATGTGTGTGTGTTATCTATGTATGTGTGTGTTATGTATCAGTGTGTGTGTGTGTGTGTGTGTGTGTGTGTGTGTGTGTGTGTGTGTGTGTGTGTGTGTGTGGCTTCCGTGACAGGTTCTGAAAGGTTCCACTTGAAGCACTTCAACTCTCGCCTACTGGGAGACCACGTCCTGCAGTCAGTCAGTCCCTCCCTCATGGTAAGGGGGGGAGTAGAGGGGGGGAGTGGAGGGGGGAGGGGCAGTCGGTGAGTGGAGGGGGGGATGAGTGGGTGAGTGGAGGGGGGTGGAGGAAGGGGGGACAAGTGGGGTTAGTGGAGGGGGGAAAGTGGGTGAGTGGAGAAAAAGTGGGGGCGAGTGGAGGGGGGAAAGTGGATGGGGGACAAGTGGAATGAGTGGAGGGGGGACCAGGTGGCCTTGGAGTGGGGGAAGACAAGTGGGATTGGAGAAGAGAGAGGTAGGGGGTGGAGGGGAGACCTGAGGGGGTGGAGTATGGGGGAGAGAAGTGGCACGAGGGCAGGAAATAAGAGGTGAAAGATAAGAGTGTGAAAGACAAGAGGGTGATAAAAGAGGAAGGTAAGAGGAAGGAAGATAAGGAGAGGAGACAGAAAGTTGAGATAAGAAGGAAAACACAAGGGAGAAAGACAGATAAGAGGTCAAAGAAGAGAGGGAGAGAAACATAAGAAGATGATAATAGGGAGAAAGATAAGAAGATGATAAAAGACTGAAAAATAAGAGGGAGATAAGAGAGGAAGATAAAAGGTGAGATAGGGGGATTGGAGATAAGTGAGAAAGATTATAGGGAGATATAAGAGAAGATGAGATGGAGGAAGGGAGATAAGAAGAGGAGATAGGAGTACAAAATGATAAAGAGAAGAATGATAAAATGGAGGAAGGAAAATAGAGTAGGTGTAAAAGGAAAGGAGTAAAGAGTAAGAGGAAGAGGGTATGAAGAAGGGGTTAAGAGGGGCTGAATTTAGGTTTAGGGGGTAGGAGATAAAAGGGGGGTGGGGCGAGGAGTTTAGAAGAAGGGGGGGGGTGAGATGAAGGGGGATGAGAAGAAGGGCTAAAGAGAAGTAGAAGAGCAATAATAAAAAGGGGTTACTAAATAAAAGGAGGCAAGAGAAATAATGATAAAATAAAAAGGAATTAAGAGGTCGTGAACTGAGAGAGAGAGAGAGAGAGAGAGAGAGAGAGAGAGAGAGAGAGAGAGAGAGAGAGAGAGAGAGAGAGAGAGAGAGAGAGAGAGAGAGAGAGAGAGAGAGAGAGAGAGAGAGAGAGCAATAAAGGAAATACAGGTAGGGGATAGACGAGAGGAATTAGTATCACCAAGGGATGATGAAGTTATAAGACTCTTGGTGGCAGGTGTTAAGACCGAAGGTATAAAGAAAAGAACAAGGGCATTACAGTATTACAACAGCATTTGTGTGTGTGTGTGTGTGTGTGTGTGTGTGTGTGTGTGTGTGTGTGTGTGTTGGAGACGAGGAGAAAATGATGACTTGAACAGGGTGGCAGAGAGATGAAGAATAATGGGGCCAATAACATCAAGGTAGATAGAAAGGAACAGAGGCAGGTAGACGAGAGAGGAACTGTCACAGGGTTATTGAGTCAGAGAAAGGAACAGGGAGAGACACGAAGCGAGATGAGGGACTGGGCACGGGAAGATTCAATTATTCAAGTACGCACACACAACACAAACGAGCAGTTACAGAGACAGAGCCTACACACACACACACACACACATATACAGAACACACGAGCAGTTACAGAGACAGATCCTACACTGAAGTAAACAAACACACACACACACGAGCAGTTACAGAGACAGATCCTATACTGAAGTACACACACACAACACAACACATAGGAACACACACACATACTCGTACTCGTGGAAAATATCTTCTCACAGTTACGAGGAGCAACCTTAAATATGTAAATACGTGTGCACATATATAACACACATACACACACACGTACGCACATGTATAACACACACACACACACACACACATTTGCACCTCCTGGCTGAGAATGTTTACACAGTGAGGGGCAGCGAACGTAGACTTGCCTCCTCCTATTTACGTAAACATAAAACTACAAAATAAATATTGCAAGGCGGCGACCTGCTTGTGCCTGGCTCAGTGCTCCCCCTCCCTCCCCTTCCCCTCCCCCTCCCCAACCCCACAACTCTTTCGTCTCCTTCTCCCTCTCATAATCCCCAATCTACTCATGCATGCTGTCCTTCCCCGCCTCACTTTTATCCACCCCCTCATACTCTCTCTTCCCTAAGATTACTCATCCACTCACCACATTTATATCCACCTTCTCTGCCCTTGTATTTTTCATCCATCTATGCACCTACCTACCCTCACTCACCCAGTCCCTTCCTGTCCCCTAACCCCCCCCCCCCCCCTGTCAGCCAGTCAGCCTCACAGCACCCACCCCTCCTCCTCCTCCTCCTTCTATTTGCATTTCCCAAGCAAAGGCCAAAATCCAAGCAGGGAGTGACAACATGAAGGTGTGCAAGAGGAAGGAAAAAAAGGAAGGAAGGAAAGAAGGAAAGGAAGGCTGGAAGGTGACGGGATGAAGGAAGGAAGGAAAGCAAGAACTGACAGACTGATTGAAAGAAAACAGTGATAGCATCGCAACAGCACGGGGTCACATACCGCCGGGGGATAGAAAGGAGGTAAGGGACACACACACACACACACACACACACACACACACACACACAGAAATAGAAGGAAATTTAGATAGCCTACAGAGGAATAGTTGAAGGTAAGCGGGTGTGAGGGAGGAGGGGGGAGGGGGGGTAGGGTTAAAAATATAAGTACAGTTATGATGGGTTAAGGGACACCGTGTTGTGGTAAGAACATTGTAGGTTATAGAGTAGTTCAAACATTACCACGAAACACCCTCTATATTGAAGAAGCTTGTTTCATGGCATAGTCAAGAGGAATCAGAAGCCACCAGGTCTCGTACTAAATATTAGGGTCCTTAAGGTAGTAGGGAAGGGTAGGGTTAATAATGAGGGTACGGAAGGTAAGCAAGGAGGCAAAGGGTGAGGGAAGCAGAAGGGAGGGAAGGGAAGGAGTAGGAAAATGGATGGGTGTTAGGTGTTGGAGTGTGAAGGGGAGGAAGAGTGTTAGATATTGAAGGGCGAAAGGAAGGGAGAGTGGGAATTGGAGAGTATGGAGGGAAGGAGAGAGTATGAAGGGGAGGGGAGAGAATGAAGGGGAGGGGAGAGAATGAAGGGGAGGGGAGAGAATGAACGGGAGAGGAGAGTAGCAAAGGAAGGGAAGAAGTGAAAGGGGAAGGTGTAAGAGAGGGAGTGGTAAGAGTAGGGGGGGGGAGTGGGAGAAGGAGGATGTGGGAGGGCTGGGCTGGGTTGGGCTAAGCACCCGAACGAACTCCTTTATATTCATAAGAGAAAACATAAAAAGGTTACGGTGAATACTTTCCATCCCAGCCAGGTCGAGGTGAAAATATACACACACACACACCCAGGCAGCCTTACTACACCCACCCACCTCCACGACCACCCACCGACCCACCCACATCCACGACCACCTACCCACCCACACACATCCACGACCACCTACCCACCCACCCACATCCACGACCACCCACCCACATCCAAGACCACCCACTCATCCACACACCCACCCACTTCCACGACCACGAACACTCACTTGCCCACTCACCCACCCCACCCACTTCCTAACCAACCCACCGACTCACCCATCCATTTTATCCATTTACTCACTTACCCACCCAACTACACACTGGCACACCCTCCCATTTACCTATATACTTACAACTCACTCATCAACCCACATTCATTTACCCACCCAACCACACACACACACACACACTAGCCCACCCTCCCTCCCACTATGACCCACCCATACACTTTGTACTATATTCTGTACACAACACAGTAAACCACATCAGCACAGAATGGAGGATATTTACACACACACACACACAGTACGGCATAAAGTATAATGTATCCCGTGGTTCAAAGAGCACACACACACACACACACACACACACACACACACAGAGGCCTCACTCAAAATGCAAGCAGCCCCATCGCATCAAAAGCCAAAGAGCCCAGAATAAAACCCGATCCAATTACCTTCCATCCTTCTACTACCTCGCCCTTGTATATATATGTGTGTGTGTGTGTGTGTGTGTGAGAGAGAGAGAGAGAGAATGTAGAACACGGTAATGTATGTATGTATGTATGTATGTAGGTAGATATATGTATGAGTGTATGTATAGACTTCTGTCCTGTATGTATGTATGTATATATATATATGTATATTGATTGCTGTTCATATACGTATGTTCCCAGACGGTATGTATAGTATGTAAGTTAATTGGTGTCTATGCATGTATGTATTTATGTATGTATGTATGTATGTATGTATGTAGTCTGACTGGCGTACCCAACTCATGCCCTGCAATTCTCCACACTTCTATCCCCCTCCAAAACACACACACACACACACACACTCTACTATGGGTAAGAGTGACATGCTGAGGGTGGTGGAGTCAGAGTGGGTGGAATAAGGGAGTGAATAGGAGTGAATAAAGATGGAATTAATAAAGGTGGAGTGAATAAAGATGGAAGAGTGAATGAAGATGGAAGAGTGAATGAAGATGGAGAGAATAAAGTTGGAGAGAATAAAGGTGAGTGAGAAGGGAATCGAGAAGAAAAAGAGAGAAAGCGATAAATGGAGAAAGAGAACACAAGACAAGGCCACACAGAAAGAAAGCAGCAGTGAGGATGAAAGGATCAGAGGAATGGAAGGATAAAGGAGACGAACGGTGAGAATATAAAGGAAATGAGGAGTAAAATAAAAATACACGAAATGAGGAGTAAAGAAGAGGATTGGAAAGTTAAATAGAGGAATGGAAAGTTAAATAAAGGAAAGAAGGAGGAAAGGAAAGAAGGGGGAAAGGACACGATACCAGAGGAAAGGAGTAAAGGAGAGTAAAACAGAGGAATGAGGAGCAAAGGAGTAGTAAAAGGGAGAAAATGAGGAGTAAAAAAGAATGGAGAGGAAAGGAGAATTAAATTGGGGAAAAAAGGAATAAAAAATAGGGAAGGAGAGTAAAATACAGGAAAGGAGGAAAGGAGAGTAAAATAGAGAAAATGAGGAATAAAAAAGATTAATGGAGAGGAAAGAAGTAAATGAGGAGAAAATAGAGGAAAGTAGTAAAAGTCTAAAAGAGAGTAAAAGAGAGAAAATTAGGAGTACAAAAGATTAATGGAGAGGAAAGGAGAGTAAAACAGAGGAATGGAGGAGGAAAGGAGTAAAAGAGAGAAAATGAGGAGAAAATAGGAGTAGTAAAGGAGAGAAAATGAGAAGTAAAAAGGATTAATGGAGAGGAAAGGAGAATAAAATAAAGGAAAGGAGAAGTAAAGGAGGAGAGAGGCTGAAACACTATGCAGACCGTCAGCCAGCCTGCCTTTGCCTGCCGGAAGCTGACAATGGCCATGTGTTTCAATATATCGGCTTAATTGGTGTGGGAGAGGTGGTCGTCAGCCTGCCTGCCACCCACTACCTTCTCCAGACTCTAACACACATATTCACTCACTAACACACATTCACACACACACTAGTATTCTCTCTAACACACACACACACACACACTAGCACTCTCGCAGTCACACACACACACTAGTATTCTCTCAAACACACACACACATACTAGCACTCAAACACACTCTCACTCTCACTAACTCTCTCACTCATTCACTCTCTCTCTCTCTCTCTCTCTCTCTCTCTCTCTCTCTCTCTCTCTCTCTCTCACACACACACACACACACACACACACGCACACTAGCACTCTCGCCTCACACACACTATAACAGCACTCGCACTCTCTCACTCTCACCATATTTAAACTATTAAAACATTTAACGTTCCCACAAACAATTAACTTCAAACACTTCTTCCTCTCTAGGTCACCTCATCTCCATTTAGCTCTAATTATTCAACCTTTAATTTCAATTTAATTTACTCTACACAGTAAATTTTTCCCTCTGCAAATAAAAATACGTTAAAAATACGATAGGCCTAAGGGGGTAATTCACTGTTGTTACATTGGAGTGCATTGATTCCTCCAAAGTATGCCTGGAAACGGGATCAGATGAACAAAAATAATGGTGTTCTGTTGCTTGGAATAGTTTGGAGGATACAGTTGCTCCAGATTTACCAACATAGCATATTCCCCTCAACTTAAGGATGCCCATGATATATATTCAAAATTTTGGAGGTTAGTGAGTCCTTTAAACACTGCCACGAAACACCAAATACATTAAAGGAACAAATGTCGTGGCACAGTCAGGAGGAATCAGAAGCCACCAAGTCACATACACACACGTTCACAGAATCCTTTAGGGGAGATGATGTATGGTAGTTGGTGGAGGTGAATTGGAAGGTCCCTGATTCCTCCAAACTATGCCACGAGACACATATCCCCTATTAGGTGTGTGTGTTTCCTGGCATAGTTAGGAGGATTCAGTAGCCTTGCCCATTTACTAAAAAGAGAATAATTTCCCCTTAAAGTTTACAGTGAAGCCAAATGAAAAAATACTGCCTCTACATTAAATTAATTTGGAAACATAAACTTCTACGTATTAGCTCATTCTAAATCTCCTCTTTTTTTCACATCAAACAAAAAACTGTCAAATCCCAGTAATTATATAATTTTTTTGTTTTTGATTTTTACGGAAAGAAAAAACAAAATACAGTAATAATTCACCAGTATAACAATTTGAGAGCCAAGTAAGTCATTCCACTACTGATAAACTACTCTATAAACATATATATCCTTCCTGCGTATAAGTGTACAGTTACGGTCAAAAGTCCTGCATCAAGTGAATCAATGAATAAAAGTGAGAGACAGGAGTAAACAACTACAGTGAGCATAATTTTATTATTATCAGTATTATAATTATTTTAATTTTTATTATTGTCATATATCAATACTATTATTATTATTATTATAATTATTTTTATTATTATTGTTATTATTATTATGCAGTTTCCTTCGAAGGTGATGCACGAGGATTTTAATCGTGACTGTAGGTACATAATTAATTTAAGGGGAGATTCTCTTGTTGGTAAATTGGAAGGCTTCTGATTCCTCCTAACTATACCAGAAAACAGATAGCCCTCGTTGGTACTAATGGGGAATCTTTCTGTTTCATGGCACAGTTTGGAGGAATAAGAAACCTTCCAACTCACAAGGGAGTAACAGTGAACGACCTGATCTGTCCGTCCATCCTCTTCCGGATTAATCTATAAGGCACAAAGGATAAATTCTGAAGACTGAATCCGGTGTTCAACATCTCGTCCAGATTTAATATACTGTGTATATATTCTGTACTGTACACACTAATATAAATGTTAGAGTAAGTACGACCTGTATCCTTAGAAGCTCGGATTATCCCTCACAAGCTCTCCCACTCACTCACTCAATCCCTCTCCCTCTCTCTCTCACCTTTCACTCACTCACTCTCTCTCTCTCTCTCTCTCTCTCTCTCTCTCTCTCTCTCTCTCTCTCTCTCTCCTACACGAGAGAATATAAGTGGGTCAGGGGAGAGAGAACTCATGTGTATGTACAGTTACAGTAATTATTTTACGTTTTAAATTCCAGTCCAACACACACACACACACACAAATATACTGTACACATACGCACACTCAACCAATCATACAATACACACACACACACATACATACACACATACTGTGCACACACACACATAATTATATACTGTACACACGCGCACACTCAAACACACACACACACACACAAAACACTCACACAAACATACTGAACACATCCACACATTCTGTACACACACACACACATACATACACACATACTATACACACACACACACACACACACACACACACATACATAGTTGTTATATTTTATGCTCTAGAATCGTGACATAAGCACCAGACAATCTGAAAGTACTCGTTACATTTATTTGATCCACCGAATCACCGCGTTTTCATGAACCAACAATTCCCCCGAATCAATTTTAACTGGGCAGTGGATTAAGCACAACTGGTATGAACTAAATTTATATCTGGCTACAGGAAAAAAAAATGCCAGGAAAAAAAAAAAAAAAAAAATCAAATGAAAAAAAAAAATGCCGTTCTCGCAACTCCTGAAAATGACTGACACATCGCCAAACAATTATTCTACTTTAACGCAGACCAAACTAATAACGAACAAATCAGATAATGGAACTATACACACATATGATACACGAGACGGAAATTCATACATACACAGAAGTTGCATGATATGGAAATTCATACACAAAACTTGCACGAGACGGATATTATACACACACACACATAAAATTGCATGAGACGGAAAATGCATACATAAAAATTGCATAAAACGAGAATACACACATGGTGACATGATAAGAAAATATATACATGTTTCTCTTGCTCTTATTTAAAATCTTCTCCTCCTTCGTCCAACAGGATTATCATAAAGACAAAATTTGGGGGTCTATCTTCCTCTTCAATTCAGCCTTCAGTTTTGGGCCTGTACACGTATAGGGTAATTCTGGGTGTGGGTGTATTTGAATGTTGCTCGCTGTCCCTCCTTTCCCAAAACACCTCCATTCTCTCTCGTATAACAGGATCTTCTTATAGGCTTATGGGACTGTCCTTCTTGCTCGTTGATTCAATTATTCTGCCATCAATTTTCGACCAGGATACGTAATTCTGAGTGTGGCAGCAGGACTTAAAATAGACTCCCACTGGACTCTATTAGCACTCATTAGGGACGAAAGAGGAAGAATAATAGAGAGGACTGTGACGCCGCCCCGTTATTACCGTGAGTGTGTGAGGGAGTGAGCGAGTTAGGGTATATTTTTACTTTTTAGTCCTCCACTCCACACGGCATCATCACTGGTACACACGCCAGTCGCAAACTTCGGGAGATGGGCTGGGATGGGTGATGGTGAAAGGAAGTATAAGATGGGTGGAGTTGGGTGATGAGATGGAGAGGGTGGGTGTGGTTGGGTGATGATGAGATGGAGAGGGTGGGTGGGTGTGGTTGGGTGATGAGATGGAGGGTGGGTGGGGTTGGGTTATAATAAGGGGAGGGTGGGTGGGGTTGGGTGATGATGAAAGGGAGGTGAGGGTTGGGTGATGGTGAAAGGGAGGAAGGGCGAAAATGGGGAGGATGGGCGTGAATGAGGATGATAATCTGGGAAGGGGAGGATGGGCGTGAATGGGGAAGATAGAATAGGATGGGGATGGGGGATGGGTGGTGTTACAAAGGACCCATGCACTTAACTAATCTTCCCCACCTCATATAAATAATAACCACACATTTTCCTACTGCTGTTGGTCCGATAATGTGTAGTAATAATCCACACACAAAAAAAAATGAATTATACACGTATTTCTGTATTTCAAAGTCGTAGTGTTGTGTACCTAATCTATGAACCTATTGATATTTCTCGATTTATTTAGTTGCATTTATTATATACAGCATTTACAAATTTACTTATATTTATTTTGATATACATAATGTAGGCTACTTTACAATATAATATATACATGGCATATTTTTATTTCCAGGCCAACACAAACTGTATTATCCGTATACAAACTTACATACATACATACATACATAAGTATTTCCTGCATGGCTTCAAAGAGTATAATACAACACCCTGGATTACAGAGATACAGTGGCATCATCACTAACATAACACACTAAATAGGTCACACACACTATTTTGTTCTCTCTCTCTCTCTCTCTCTTTCTCTCTCTCTCTCTCTCTCTCTCTCTCTCTCTCTCTCTCTCTCTCTCTCTCTCTCTCTCTCTCTCTCTCTCTCTCTCTCTCTCTCTCTCTCTCTCTCTCTCTCTCTCTCTCTCTCTCTCTCTCTCTCTCTCTCTCTCTCTCTCTCTCTCTCTCTCTCTCTCTCTCTCTCTCTCTCTCTCTATTTACCCTTTACCACCCGACACTTTATGAGAAATTATGACACGGAAATAAATGAGACAGGTTTCATTTATATCACGTAGACGATAATATAATTTTCATTGCTTAATTACCTTCGTGCAGCTACAAACTACTAATTAAGTCATTATGTAAACAGGTGGTTACTGGAGCGTCAACTTAATCAAATACAACATTTCCATACTTCTTAATGAGGGTAATTTTATCGTAATCAAGTATGAACTCAAAGGTTTAATTTATTTTTTCATGAAAAATATATCTTTTGTTATATACCTGTACATTAAGCGAACAGCAACTCAAGTTTGGAGGGAGATAACTATATGGAAATAAAATAAGGGATGAGTTTGAGATTTGGACTTAAACAGCAGGCAAGAATTACAGATATGAGAGAGAGAGAGGCAAGAATTACACATATGACAGAGAGAGAGAGAGAGAGAGAGAGAGAGAGAGAGAGAGAGAGAGAGAGAGAAGTGTTATTACCTCTCCAAGAGGCCATTACGCGCAGAGTGATGACCAGTCGGCATCCTCAACCACCCCCACCCCCCTTTGGGCCCGTTGCTACATACATACATACACACACACACACACACACACATACACACACACACACACACACACACACACACAGACAGACACACACACACACACACACACGGAAGCAAACTTATACATATATAGTCAAGACATTATAATTATTTCAGGATATACTTTGACACATTGCTTGAATTTGGTTTAAGGGACCCAGTGTAGTCAGAAAATTAGAGGTAAATGAGTCCTTCAAATATTGCCACGAAACACACACACCTATATGGTAGGAGCTTGTTTCGTGGCATGGTCAGGAGGAATCAGAAGTCTCCAATTATCACAGGGTCCTTAATGGTCCACAAATTACACCCAGTTGGAGACACAGGGACATAATGTAATAATAACCAAATGATAAACAACAATAACAACATACAATAGGTCACAAAAACAATAACACAATTCGGTAAGTGTGGTTTGTTGTTTGGATTAGTTCTAACACACATTTACACACTCAAAATATTACATCACATATCGTGTATTTGTATCTGAATTTTATTTCACAACTGTGCATTTCATTCTTGTTTGTTCTTATGACTGAGTCGGTCTTTGTGAATAATTTTCTATTTAATCTCCACCATTTTTATATATGGACGAAAATTTGAAAGTATTTAGAGATTAAAATTCCATTATTTGATTTTTTTTTTTTTTGTAATGTATCATTTTACGTAGAAATCGATACAAACGTCCCTTTTATCATTTCGCCTGTAAAAAATTGGACGCCATGACCAAAGAAGGTTCACTCTCACAGGCGACATCTGGCGACAGCACGAATAACGAGTTGTATATAACATTCTTTCACACGGAGCGAGACTGGTGACAGGTGAACTGATGTGCTGTCACTGTCAATCTGTCTGTCTGTCTGTTATTCTCCCTTACACCCTTTCTGCCTCTCTGTTTGTCTGTCTGTTATTCTCCCTCACTCCTTTCCTGCCTCTCTGTCTGTCTGTCTGTCTGTTTTCTCCCTCACTCCCATCCTGTCTCTGTCTGTCTGTCTGTTAATTCTCCCTTCCTGCCTCTCTGTCTGTCTGTCTGTTATTCTCCCTCACTCCCTTCATGCCTCTCTGTCTGTCTGTCTGTCTGTCTGTTTCTCTGTCAGCTCGCTGTCTCCTGATTCTTCTGTCTGTCTACATCCCCCCACCGATTGTCTGTGCTTCTGTCGATCTGTCTTGCAAACTCCCGAATCACAAGTAATATAAGTAGCCTATAAACTTTTATAGGCAGTGATAAATTTTTTATACTACAACTACTATTACTATGCATGTAAACAAGTAATATATACATGGAGTACTATGCAGGTACAGTACATACACTCGCGATTCAAAATATGTATCTAGGCTTGCTTCAAATAGCCTGATCGAGTATTAAACAAACCCAAGCAAATATGAAACAGGATAAGCGTTTTAATTGGTTCACTAGTATGTCAAATGATTCATAACTTCAACAAGAGCTGGATACAAATTTTGGACAGCGAGTGTACATACATACATGCAGTATTATGTATATGGGGCCAATACAGTATGAAAACACATGTATGCTACAGTAATTGTTAAAGTACTCGTATTATACCGTATGAATAATTACCCATAATACCTTTTACGTGTGTCATGGAGCTTGGGCTAAATGGTCATGCAATCATATTTTTAACATTACAAATACTAATTAATTCCCTTTCCTGCATTACCGGTGGCAGGGATAAATCTATTGATACATGTATATATATGAACGTAGTGAACATACATCTCTACATACATACATATATACATACATACATTACTTAGAAAAACTCTGAAACAGCTAACATTTTTCACCTCCCAGACGCACTAATAATATATCAATTCATTATATGTATGTCTATATATTTTGTGAAGATATATTTATACTTATACACAACATCCCTTGTAATAATATTATAATGGTAATACTCTCATTTTCTTCTATCCATTTTACTCATTTCACTCCTTTTCTTTGCAACTTTCCCTCCATCAACATGACTCGACTTCTCCCTTCTCCTCCTCCTCCATCTCCCCCTCCTCCTTCTCTTTCATTCCCTTCACCTTCACCATACCTACTCCATCATTTAAGTTTCCATTAAACCTCCTCCTCACCGTGTCAGTCTTCACCATCCTCCATCACTTAAACCTCACCTTCAACATCCTTCATCACTTAAAATTTTCCACCACCAACCTGACCCTTATTTACACCACTGCCTCCAACACATTCTAAGTCACAATGAGCTAATTACCAACAGGCCTCTCAGACAACCACTCCTGCCTACCTACCTAACTACACACCTTAGACCTACCTACCTACACCAATTATACCTACCTACCTACCTTTTAGATCTACCTACACACCTTCTAATTCTACCTACACCCTTCTAGATCTACCTACACCCTTCTAGATCTACCTACACATCTAGATCTACCTACACACCTTCTAGTACTACCTACACACCCTAGATTTACTTACATACCCTCTACATCTACCTACACACTCTCTGCATCTACTTACCCCCCCTCTACATCTAGCCATGTGTGTTTGGTGCCTTCTTCCTTCCATCTACCCCTTCAGTGTGTACTGGGGCCATTTACCTCTTCTCATTTTCTTGGTTGAGAGGCTGTCTACTTCCTCACGCCCTCTTTGTCCTTGCTAGCACCTCTTTTCCCTTCTTTGTCCTTGGGAAGAGGCCCCGTTCTCTCTCTCTCTCTTTCTTTTATCTATCTCTCTATCTATCTACCTATGTATCTATATATTTATCCATCCCGTATACCTCCATGCATTCCTCTCTCTATCTTTATCTATTTCCTCTCTCTCTCTCTCTCTCTTCCCATCCCATTCGTCTCTCTTTGTCTCTCCGGCCGCCCAATCCATGTACTAACATCTCCACTCCCCCTCCCTTGTCTCTCGTCCATCTCCATCTCTCCTCCTCCTCCTCCTCCTCCTCCTCCTCCTCCTCCTCCTCCTCCTCCTCCTCCTATACCTTCCTTCCACCAGTGATTCTTTCCATCCCTTCCCCTCCTCCTCCTTCTATACCTTCCTTCCACTAGTTATTCTTTTCATCCCTTCTCCTCTTTCCTATCGCTGCAGTGTTCTCCCATCCCTCCCTCTCTCCCTTCCTTCGTGTTGCTCTCCTTTCCCCTCCCACCCCACACCACCTCCCTCTCTCTGATTAAAAGTTCTAAGTACGTAATGGTTTTCTCCGCAAGTAGGCTATAAAAACTGAAGATTATGACGAAAACTTTTATAATGTTAATTAATCACAATACATTAATGATGGCGATAGTGAGGGTAGTCGTAATGATAAAAATTACCACAATAACAACAACAAAAACAATGAAAATTATGTAAGGTAATAATATCAATAATGAGCATCAAACTAGGTGCGCGTCTTCCCAGGTGTGCGTTATAGGTGCACGGTTTTCTCAGGACCCATCAGCTCAAACAAGAACAAGAAAAATATAGAATTTTTAGAAAGGACTGTATATGAATATCTACTTTATAAGTGTCACTACATTGTCCTTGTGGTATACATATATTGTCCTCATTATAGAATTACCTTTGGGTGTGTGTTTATTTTAACTATATTTCAATCATCATCGTCATCACATCGAACTTTAAGAGAGGACTGTATGAATATATACAAGTGTCATCCCTGTGTTTTGGGTTGTATATAACTCTCATAACAGAAGCACACTTGTTATTAACTATACTTCAATCATCACCATCAGCAACACAGTTATTTTGCTTTTTGTTTTGTTTTTACTACATTTCAATCATCATCATCATCCTCACATCGAACATTTTAGAGAGGACTGACTACATGTATGAATAGCCTACAAGTGCCACTCCTGCCTCGCCTGCATAGTATAGGGAGTGAGGTGGGCGTGAAGAAGACGACCCCCTCAACCCCAACCCACCGTGTCTAGTGCTGTCTTAATGACCTGAGATAATGGCCCCTTGATGACCCGTACAGAGGAAGCAAAGAGGTCAGGTGGGAGGAGGTGAAGGAGTGAATGAAGGAGGTGAGGAAGGGGGGGGAGGATGGGGGAAGGTGAGAAATGGGAGGGGAGAGGGGAGAAAGGGAGGGGAAAGGAGGGAGGGAGGGGAAAGGAGGGAGGGAGGGGAAAGGAGGGAGGAATACAAAGGAAATACAAAGGGAATGAAGGAGGTGGGAAGTTAGAGGATAAAAGGAAATATTTGTACCAAGAGTATTAACAACCCTATGAGGACAACTGACTGATTCCTTCATAAAAACAATAACACACAGCAACATCTAAACAAACATTAATACAAACAAACAAACATCTAAACCGAGGAGGTCTGTTTCGTGGCGTCGGGAGGAGAAATCGGAAATCCAAATAAATTGCCAAGTAAAATAATAAACATCATCGTCATCAACCATCATCGTCATTATCAATACCTTAATTCTCTCATTTTTCTTAATTAAATTATGAAACTTCTGCTGAAATACAAGTACTTCCCTGTTCCCTTATAGACTTGGGGGTAAAAGAAAGTACATCAACAGCCTATTTCCCTTAATCTGGAGATATACAAGTACCTCCCTCCCTGTACTCTGAGATACTTGGGTCTAAAAGAAAGTACAACATTAGTAGCTATTTCCCATACCTTCCTTTATCTGGTGAAATACAAGTAACTCCCTCCCTGTGCCCTGAGTGACTTGGGTCTAAAAGAATATCACCAGCCGTGGATTCTTGAGGTGGAAGTGAGGGGGAAAGGTGTGATGCTGGCTTTGTGCAGACTGCCAGGAGTGTCATTGTGTTTGGAATGGAGGGAAGGTGTTTGGAGGGCACGAGGAAGGCAGGCAGGCAGGAGTGGGAAAGGGAGAGGGAAAGAAAGGAGGAGAGACAGGAAGGAGAAGAAAGGAAAGATGGTGAGGGAGGGAAAGGAAGGAAGGAAGGAAGGAGAAGAAAGGAAAGAGGGTGAGAAAGGATGGAAGGAGAAGAAAGGAGAGAGGGAGGCAGGGAAGGAGAGAGAGGGAGGGAAAGAGAGAAAGGAAAAGAAAGGGGAGAGGGAGGGAGAGGGAGGAAGGAGAAGGAGAGAAAGAAATAAGAAGAGATAGGGGGAATGTGGATGTGAAAGGAAGAAGGGAGAAAGGACAAAGAACAGAATGGCTGGAGGGAGGGAAGGAGTGGAACAGGACATTGAGGAGGAGAGACAGGAAGGAGAAAAAGAAAGGAACAGGAAGGAAGGGAGGGGTTGCATACTGAGGGAGGGGAGGGGAGAAAGGAGAGAAAGGGATTTACAAGATTGAGCGAGGGAGGAAAGGCAGAGAGGAAGGAAGGAGGGAGGGAGGGAGAGAGAAAAGAGACAAGACAGGGAGGAAGGAGGGAGTGAAGAAGAAAAGACAGGGAGGAAGGAAGGAGGGAGGGAGGGAGGGTGTGTGTGTGTGGGAGGGAGAGACATAATAAAAAGTTATAGTAATAATAATTTCAACATGCATTCAGAGGGTTTTCTTAACATGAATAATACACCACTGGTTCAATTAAAATAGTAGGTATGACAACTAAAATAAACACAAAGGTAGCCAATACTGTCAAGAGTCAAGTAAACGTAACAGACAGTAATTTACGCCAGCGACATTACTCGTTTAATTGGTTGGTTGAGGAGGGATGGTGTGTGTGGGTGGATGGAGGAAGAGGTGGTGGGGGTGGATGGGGGAAGAGGTGGTGGGGGTGAGTGTGGGAGAAGAGGTGGGGAGTGTGGGAGAGGAGTGAAGGAAGGAGAAATGGTGGAGGTGGGGGGGAAGGATAGGAGAAGAGTGGGAGGAAATGAGAATGAAAGTGAGAAGGAGAAGGGAGGAGATGTGACCCTCAACCCAACAATTGGAAAGAAGGGGAAAAAATACCAGGAATACGAGCTTAATATACAGTCTCCTCTTACACAGTGTTTTCCTGCCACACCATACCACTACAAGGAAGACCACACCACACCATACCATACCACTACAAGGAAGACCACATCATACCACACTATACCCCTCAAATAAACACCATACCATACACCACACATCATCCAAGGAAGACCACACCACACCATGCCACTCCAACTAAGACCACATCACACCACACCATACCAGAATAACTAATACCATATAATAATTATAACCAAAGAACTGAGTGAAGTATTCAGTATGAGATGACATGACAATAGGCAAAATAATAATAATAATAATAATAATAACACTGCTCTTATCATAAATCCTTCTTGCCATTTTTCCACTCCTGTTAAAAAGTCTGCTCATGGCCATTTGCAGCCACGCCCCACACGACCACGCCCATCTGTCACGCCCTCCCATTTGAGGCTATATGATTTCACGAGTCTTGAATTGAAGTGACCTATCGACCGGCCTCGCAGAATGACACTTACGCCGCTCTAACTCCAACGTCAGTACAGTTGAGGACACATGAAACAGACACACTTCAAATGCATGAATCCCCTTACCAAGCAATAGAATAGGATGCGTCGCCTCTACCTACACACAACGTCTCATTCTACCAACCCTATATATACTCAATGAGGGGACCCAGTTTCATGTGTGTCTGTTTCCTGTGTCCGCAATAGGGGGTTCTCACTCAGCTGATCGACGTGACGTCACGATGTAAACATCCGCCATGTTGGGAGGCTGGCAGGGTTGCCATTTCGTATTTTTCATTACTAAATCAGGCCCAATATAGTAATGAAAAATCTGTTGGGTAAATATAATTTGATTTGGTATTGTATCTGAAAGGTGAATTGTCTGATGTCTTGTAGATTAACTTACAGTACAACAAAACCTTCATCTACAGTTGTACACAACATAGGCTGCAGCTGCTATTTTTAAGTGGAGATATTACTCCTATACCGGTATATCAAATATGTTGGTATATATATATGTGAGTGTAAGAAATATATACATACAGTATAATTATATATTACACTAAACGTACGATAACTCCATTTATCAATTAGAAACACAGGGTTGTTCTCTTTATTAGCACTATCATAGTTCTGAAACCTACCAATTAAATCTCGTCTACGCATTCATAAATATTGATCTGGTTAATGCAAATATTAATAGCATAACTGCATAAAATAAAAAAAAATGGTAATAGGGTGCAGTTGTTGGGTGAGTAGCCTAGCAGTGAGTGCGATTGTACAGATGCTGAATATGCTACCCATGTGACTTTTTGATATCATCACCAAACCCTGAGAACAAATTCCAGTCCATGAAATGCCACAAAAGTGTAAAGGCACACTACTATTTTACCATTGGTTGAGTTAAAGAAGTGATGGTATGACCAGCATCAACTTGGATACCATGTGGACCTTCATACAGTTATTGTGAGAAGCACGGTATATATTTATCCTTATTTCTCTGCAATATTTTATATATGATGGACGCTTGTTTGGTATTGTACTGAGCTGCTTGTAGTGCAGAGCGTAGCCTACCTTACTACATCACCGAGCCACGCTGTTAGGAGAGGGATAGAAAAATAAATCTTGGCGTTTCATCAGGTTTCGTAATTCACCTTTTGAAGATTTTTTTTCCAGTTGTTGGTACAGCATAAAGTGAGGGGAAATTAATGTATGTATGTATGAAGGGTGAGGGGATGGATAGATGATTTGAATGGATGGATGTATGAAGTGTGGGGAGATAGATGAATGTATATGAAGTGTGAGAAGATGGTTAGGCCTACACATTTGGATGCATGGATGAATGAAGGGTGTGGAGATTTATGGATGTATGAGCAGATGTTCGTTAAGGCCTGACACGTGAAAGGTAGAGTCACAGATCTGGTAATAATGTGAAGTATGAAATGTCATCAATATATATCCAGTATTTCTAAAGCCATCAACACACATATAACTGTGACAACGTTCCGATGAGTGTTTTCCTTGTAAGTGGAAAAATCACAGCTCGGATTTAACGAATTGCGTTCAGCTTTAAAGTTTTGTTTTTTCCAGCATGCAAGCAAACAACGAGAACCCAAGGACGATGAGTTTTTTTTTCATTATTATTATCCTTCATACTAACCTTACCAATATTGTACACTGTAACATTTGTACAGTAACAACTTTATATTGTATTAACAATATCTCGATCACTCTCACCAAGATTAACAATATTATTATACATATATATGAAAAATAAAAACAGCACTCTGTGTGTGTGTGTGTGTGTACCTGAGGACTGTCCATCAACTCTCCCGTCAGGTCAGATGACACACGCAAACGTTGATGCAAATCCCTAACATTTGTTGTACCCTACAGCTTATGGCGCACAATCTGGTACACACAGCATAATGGACACATTCATATACGATGCATTAACTCTCTCTCTCTCTCTCTCTCTCTCTCTCTCTCTCTCTCTCTCTCTCTCTCTCTCTCTCACACACACACACACACACACACACACACTAGATGGAGCAGGGTACACAAATAGCAGATGTACATAATGGTTGAATCTCCAATAATTGTCCCCTTCATTCATTAATCTTCTCATTCCTCATACGTGTAATCCCCTCCCAAGAAATTTTTACCTCAAGCCCCTGCCTGCTCCCTATTTCATTCACAAACGACATATTGCCGTAATTTTTCTTTAAGAAGCACAGCCTCCTATTTCCCCCTGAAAACACCCATACTCCCAATATTTCCCACCAAAAGATCCCCTGCTTCCTATTTTCCCCTTCCAAATCTCATCTGTCCCCGCCACCCCACCCTGCCCAGCCTCCATACATCAAATCTTCTGCCCCCCCCCCCCCAACCCCTGCCACCTACATTTACTCCCTACTCACCCCTCCAAATCTCTTCTGCTTCCCCCTATCAGAACACACCCCTCTCCGTGAGCAATAGATTATCGACCCCAGCACTGGACCTCACAGATTTATCGACCAGGGTGACGGGAGGGTGGGAGAGAGGGAGGGTGGGAGAGGAGGGAAGGAAGGGAGGGAGAGGAGAGAGAGGGAAGTTGAGAAGAGGAAGGAAGGGAAGGAGATGAATGAAAGGAGGGATGGTGGGGAAGGAGGAAGGGAGGACGGCAGAGAGAGAGAGAGAGAAGGGTAGAGAGAGAAAAGAAGGGTGGAGAGAGAGAGAGTGGAAGGGTGGGGAGAGATGGAGGGGAAGGGAAGGAGGGAGGGGAGGGGAAGGGAAGGAGGGAGGTCAAGCAGCTGGCCACTCCATTAGTCCAGCTGATGGTGAGATGGGAGGCTGAATGGATGCGATGATGACGAGAAAGTATGGTGGACTGCCAGGGTTAAGTGACGAGTGAAAGGAGGAGAATGATCTGTTGTGGGATGAGAGGAAGTGTGGGGAAATGAAGGAAGGGTCAGGGGATGGATAGATTTGGATGGATGGATGGATGAATGAAGTTTGGGGAAATGAATGTATGTATGTATGTATGAAGGTTGAGTGGATGGATAGATTTGGATGGATGGATGAAGGGTGAGGGGATGGATAGATTTGGATGGATGGATGAATGAAGGGTGTGGAGATTGACGGATTTACAATTGGGATATAGATGGATGGATGGATGTAGGATATAAGAGATGGATAAATTTGGATGTATGTATGAAGGACGAAGAGATGGAGGGGTGTAGGAAGGGGGATGGATGGATGGATGGATGTAGGTTAAGAAGATGTAAAGTTAATTAACATGTTATGGACACCCTGTACATTATATTTTGTTTCAATGGCTCTGTCTCTTGGTGTGTGTGTGTGTTCAGTGAGAATCGTGCAGATGTCGAATTACTGAGCGACAGAATGGAAATTGTGTTTGGCGTGTGTGTGTGTGTGTGTATGTATTAATAACTACCAAAAATGCATGATCTTTAGAAATTATATTAACACTTTAATTTACAGGAGAAACACATCATACACACTGAAAAATGTATCTCATTTTTTCCCGTCTGTCTGCCTTTTTTGTTATTTCTCGATTTATTCAATTAAACTTTAATACAAAATACAAACAAAATTTAGGATGATCGACCAAAAAATTAAATAAATAAGTATGAAAATAAATACTATTCCAAGCCCAAACAGACATACATATAAATAAACAAACATGCAAGTACAAATAATACATACATATCACAAACATACAAAACCAGAGATACAAAACCAAATCATACAGACACAAGCACAAACATACAAACACAAACAATACATACAGCACACAAACGTACTAGCACAAAACCCAAACATACAACACACAATCATACAAAACCCAAACACACAAGCACAAAACCCAGGCATACAAACATAAAGAGACATACAAAACTCAAACCCAAACACACAAGCACACAACACAAAACCCAAACACACAACCACAAAACCCAAACACATAACCACAAAACCCAAAACACAAAAGCACAAAACCCAAAACACAAACACCAACATAATTACACATACACAGACTGATACGACATACAGACAGACAGGGAGTATTAGCATGACAGTACTGTGTTGTGACATCGCCTTTAGGGTCAATGGATGGGAGTCACTGCATATACAGTATATACAAGTCCTGCTACACTTATACTAACTTAAACAACTGGATGTTTTGTTTTTTCCTTCGTCTATACTTGGTAGGGAATAATTTTTTGGTCCTTTTTGATGTGGACTTTAATTACCGCTATGCTACACTATTGCGTACTACTACTACTACCAATACTGCTACTACTACTACTACTACTTACCTTTCCACCCATCCTTGCTTGCTTGCTTGGTGCACTCTCTGACATTCACACCTAACAGGCATGATATTCACACTCGCTATGACACTCGCACTGACTATATCACTCACACTAGTTATGACACTCACTTACCGGTACTATCTCACTCACACTAACTCACTCTCACTAGATATGGCACTCGTACTAACTACAATATATTACTCACACTCACTATATCACTCACACTTGTTATGACACTCACTGACTACGTATATCCCTCACACTAACACTAACTATATATATCACTCACACAAATCACTCTAATATGAAGGGATGAAAATAAATATAAAAGAAAAGATAAATAAATGGAGGACCATAATAATGACGTGCTGGAAGAATAGGAATAAAGACGAAGACAGAGGAAGAGGGAAAATATAAAGAGGATGTTGGATGTAGACGAGAAAGAAATCTATAAACCCATTTTTATTAACAGGCGAATGTGTACCGGCCGCTTCATTCAATTTCCTGGTAAATGCACTACAAGACAAACTACAATATAATTTTCACACTATGTACAGTCACGAGCACTAATAAGTATACAGGTTAGTTGAAGCTTTGAACAGTTCAATTCACCAAAGAACTAATTCCAATGGAGACAATATTGTGTATCTATTTACTGTCTCTAGGTATTCGAAGCACACCTGGGATACTTAGTAGTGATCGTGACTGTACTTCTACTTACAAACATTGAAATGTTTACAACATGTGCATCTAAGATCATATTTCTTGGAAGGAAAGATGAGACAGAGAAAGGAGGGGGAGGGGGGAGGGGGAGGAAAATGTGGTACAAGTGGAATGAAAAAGTCCAGGATGATAATGTGGTGGATGAAGGAGAGGAGGAAATATGGAGGAATATGAAAGGAGGAGAAATAGGAGGAAGCAGAAGAGGCGGGTAAAGAGACATGTCGGGGTCATGAGGACAAGGTGACGACGAGAGAGCATGTGTATTACCTGTCTGTCAAGGTGTGTGTGTGTCTGGCGGAGGCGACACTACACACAGAAAGAAAGAAAGAAAGAGAGAGAGAGAGAGAGAGAGAGAGAGAGGAGAGAGAGAGAGAGAGAGAGAGAGAGAGAGAGAGAGAGACCGACCCAAAACTAACACTTGAACCTTCCTCTCCACTTAAGGTTGACTGGTGTGGTGGTGGTGGTCAAGAGGCTCTACACACACACACACACACACACCACACACACACACACACACACACACACACACACACACACACACACACACACACACACACACACACACACACACACACACACACACACACACACACACACACCTGCATCACCATCATAACACTGGCCTCATATCCTCTCAAGCAAATCCAATACTACCAATCTACGAAAAAACGAAATATGGATGAACTACTACTACTAAAACAACTACTATAACAAGTACTACTGGATATTACTACTAAAGGTGCCGTATGACTACTGTTGCTATTACTATATTCCTATTACTACTAATAAGTAATTGTACTACGATTATTTATTCAACTAACTATTAACCTTTTCTTATTCTTTTCCCATCCTCTTTCCATTCTTCCCAATTAATCCCTCATTTTCTATGTCCTTTATGTTCCCTTTCCTCTCCAAAACCCATTTCCTTTCCACCTCTTCAACTCTTCTCTCCTACCTCTCTTCTGCCTTACCTTCCCTCTCTTCACCAATAGCACTCCCCTCTCTCCTACCATCCCTCTTCCCTCTCCATCCACCAATCCCCTCCTCTCCTACCTCCCATCTCCTTCCATCCACCACCACCACCACCAGCCCTCACACCTTTCCCAGACCCTTCCCTCTTCCCTTACACAGAATGCAGTCCTTCGTACCCCAGAGGGACTATTTGTACTGTACCCTTTGGTGTTGACGGACTCCTTCCCTTCCCTCCCTCCCTCTAAGGGCTTCATGTTCCTGCCCCTGTTGTTTGTCTGAGTCTCTACACCATGGCATACATATATCTATCTACCCAACCTCTCTGATGTACCCTTTCATACTCACATCACGCACTAATTCAAACAGGCTCTCTCTCTCTCTTTCTCCCACTCTCTCTCTCTCTCTCTCTCTCTCTCTCTCTCTCTCTCTCTCTCTCTCTCTCTCTCTCTCTCTCTCAAACACACACACACACACACACACACGCACACACACACATCCATAAGGAAGTATCTCCTCCACGCGAGAATCGAACCCAAGGCAAACAAAATGTGTGGGGATATCACACCACACACACACACACACACACACACACACACACACACACACACACACACACACACACACCTTGCAGGCTGTTCATTCCCTCTCACTGACTCATCCACTCACTCTTTAATTCCCTCTTTCTATCTGACTCATTCACTATTTCACACTATCTAATGTCCAATCTCAATAACACCAACACTGATAAGAAGCAACTACAACCACCATCACTACTAACTATTAATACTACTACTACTACTACTATTACTACTACTACTACCACCACACCCTACAGGACTGGGCTACGTGAGATGCTGACACAGGGAGGGAGGAAGGGAAGGAGGGAGGGACGTGTGGCTCATATCACACCCTCATGCCCTCTTACCCAACCCCGTCCACTTAAACCTAACACACTCACCCCTCTACCCCACCCTTATACTGTACTTTTAACCCGGCCCCATCCATTCCAACCTATCACACTCATAATCACACTTGCCTTCCCATCATATTTTGAACCCACAGAACTGAACCACATCCTTGCGACCCAAACCCACCTATTCTTCCTTCCTTCCTTCCTTACACTCCACCCAACCCTACACCTCACCAACAACATCTACTATAACTACATCCCAGTCCACTTCACTTCATACAACCCAATCACAACCCACATCACGTCCACACTAGCCCGCCACCTCACTTCATCCAACCCAATCACAACCCACAACATTCCCTCCCATAGCCATTCCACTCCAGGTCAGCACTTGACTACGGGGTCACGCCTGAAGACAGGAGGTGGGAGGGGGTCAAGTTGAAAGGACGGGAGAGGGAACGTTATATGTCGATTACAGTGACAAGGTGGAACGACCTGGAGAAGGACGGGGAGGAGGAGAAAAGGGAAGAGGAGGAGGAGAAGGAGGTAGAGAAAAGGATATACAGAAAGATGGAAAAGTAAAGAGAGACATAAAGACAGAAATAATAATAGAGTGAACAGAAAGATGATTATATAGAAAACAAACCAACAGGTCGACACCATGAATAAATAAATATACTGAATAACTGATACACCCAGACACAAAATAACTCTAGTCATGGAGGTTAAGTATAATGTGTAAGGCTTATTCAACTATCTCCTGCCTTTTTTATGTAGATGAAAAAAAAAAACGAGAAAAATGAGGAAATTCTTTAGCCAATGAAGCAAGGACCAGAGTAATGATATATGAAGTAATACACGAAAAAGTCACGTCGAGGAGTTATGGAAGGAATAACTAACTAACTCTAACTCTCTCTCTCTCTCTCTCTCTCTCTCTCTCTCTCTCTCTCTCTCTCTCTCTCTCTCTCTCTCTCTCTCTCTCTCTCTCTCTCTCTCTCTCTCTCTCACACACACACACACACACACACACACACAAAGTCTCCGGGAGTCCAAGATTGCCGTATAAATAATTCAAAAGTGAGGCCGGCTGAAATGAAGTCGATGAAAGGCAGGTCCGGGTTACATGAAGTCTTTAGTTGGTTGGAGTGAGGTGAGGAGAGAGAGGAGAGGAACGAGGGAGAAAGAGAGAGAGGAGAGGAAGGGAGAGAGGGAGAAAGAGAGAAGAGGGAAAGTTAGTGGCAACAGCATATATCTGGAGGGAAAGATTGGTGGGGAAAAGAAACAGGAATGGAGGAAAGATTGGAGGGAAATCTGATATAAATTCTCTCCCTCTCTCAGACACAGACACTTTGATAAACACACTCAAAATCTCTCTCTCTCTCTCTCTCTCTCTCTCTCTCTCTCTCTCTCTCTCTCTCTCTCTCTCTCTCCATCCATCACCGCAATACCAACAAAATGTTAACTCTTCCCGTTTACCCACCTCACAGCTTATAATGAGAACGCCAACATCACTCTAACTGGGAAGAGGGCCAGACGTGTGATGATGATGGAGATGATGATGATTTTAATGATGGTGGTGGTGGTGGTGGTGATGATGGTGTTGGTGGTGTGTTGATGATAGTGGTGGTGTTAATGGTGGTGGTGGTGTGGTGGTGTTGTGTTGTTGGTGGTGGTGGTGGTGTTAATGGTGATAATAGTGGTGGTGAATAGAGATAAATATGATGGTGATAGTGATGGTTGTTTAATGAGATATGATGATGATGGTGATGGTGGTATAAGGAGATTATGTAGATGAGAGAAAATATAATGAAAGTAATTATAATGTTGTTGGGTTGGTGAGGGCAGGTCGTTAAAGGAAAGGTTGGTGGAGGGAGGAGAGGGGAGGGGGGGAGGGGAGGGGAGGAGAGTGGAGGGAGGAGAGGAGAGGAGAGGAGTGAGGATACAGAAGTGTTACTGAGGACTGTGGTAGATGGCAGAGGAAAGTGAGTGCGAATAGGGAGAGGCAGATAAAGAATGAACTGTATGTGAGAGAGGGGTGAAAGTTTTGGTATACTGAGAGAGAGAGAGAGTTAGTTTATATACATATACTGTTTATGTGTGTGTGTGTGTGTGTGTGTGTGTGAAGGCCAACTAGGCAGTGCTGTGAGAGTGGGTGTGAGGAGCACTGTGTGAAGGATGCAATTATTGCGAGTGGCATATCAGAGAGAGAGAGAGAGAGAGAGAGAGAGAGAGAGAGAGAGAGAGAGAGAGAGAGAGAGAGAGAGAGAGAGAGAGAGAGAGAGAGAGAGAGAGAGAGAGAGAGAGAGCAACAAGTATCCCCGACACCAACAAGCCTAATAGCAAGTACAAAACAAGCATTCAATTAAAGCTGCACGCAATACACACACACACACACTAAAATAAAATACAAAAAGTTAATACCATCACAAACGGAATCTCAAGCTGCCTTCATAATAAAATAAAATAAAATAATACTAATAGCCTTCTCTAGAAATCCCACAACCACTTAACGTCGATATAACCTCAGACCTACGAGAGAGAGAGAGAGGAGAGAGAGAGAGAGAGAGAGAGAGAGAGAGAGAGAGAGAGAGAGAGAGAGAGAGAGAGAGAGAGAGAGAGAGAGAGAGAGAGAGAGAGAGAGAGAGACACACACACACATGAAAGACCTCCCTGAATGGACACACACACACACACACACGGAACGGAAATAGCAGTGTGGGATGTCATGCACTCTATACAGTCTTGAGTAAAAAGCAAACAGCAACCTTGAACATTATTATGTACAAAAAAATAAAAATAAAAAGTGACCAATAAGTAGGCCACTTTGACCTTCATTGTATCATCTTGAAGTCCAGAGCCACTTCCTTAAACAATAGCACACCAAACCAGAAGAAAATTAACCTTAAATAATAGTAATAATAATAATAATTATTATTATTATAAATATATATATAAAAATAAAAATAAACATTCGCTCGTAGAACGAGGACTTGGCGAAAGTATGGCAAAATATCTGTTCGAGCCGCTAAAATCGCGCGTCAAACGTACAGTTCAAACAGAAGCCCAAACGGAAAAACGTTCAAGCCGCTAAAAACGCACGCCTAATGTACATCTTGAACGGAAATATTCTGTTCGAGCTGAAGGCAAAAAGGCCATTTTGAAATTCAGTCAGTCTCGGACCTTCAAGCTGAAAAGACGTATATACTCTACTATATCGTCTATGTATGCATGGCAACTGACAAGCGGCCTGAGATCGCCGAATATTTTTAACTAAGGCAACAAGACAGAATTGCTTTTATATATTATAAAATTAATATTGACTATTTCAAAACTCCAGTTACCGGGGCAACGTCTCGTACCTCCGCTAGTAATAATAATAATAATAACACCCCTTCACCTGTCAGGAAATTTCACTCACCTCACCTGCCTCTCTCCTCCGTCGTCGCCTGATGGAGGGAAATTTTCGCGGGGCGGCTGGATGTTTTTCTTCTTCTTTTTTTTAATTTGGCGACGGTGATGGTGGAGGCGTGATGGTAATTTGGGTTCCCCTTGCCTCAAAACTACTCCTTTAATTACCAGGTTCGTATATCTGGGTTAATTACAACACGCGAGGCTCACCGACGCTTCATCTAGTTGGTTGTAATCTTATACCACACTCTTACCAGCTCTCTCTCTCTCTCTCTCTCTCTCTCTCTCTCTCTCTCTCTCTCTCATTCACTGTAATTATGTCCCACTCAGACATTCTCTCTCCCTCCTACTCTCTCTCTCTCTCTCTCTCTCTCTCTCTCTCTCTCTCTTTCTCTCCAATATATTTTTTCCAGTCGTCCTTTTCACTCCCTGTCATCTTATCCTTCTCAGTCCACCCCAAATCCATCCCATTCAATCAGACCTCTTGCTCTAATTCATTCCCCCTAGCTCAATTTTCCTACCTGCTCGCATCCTAATTCTTTCTGTCCGTCTGTCTGTCTGTATCTCTTTCCCCCTCCTCAGCCTCCCCTTCATTCTCTGTCCGTGCAGCTTTTCCTCTCTAACCTGCCATAAATCACCTCTTCCCCTTTCCTTCCCACTCACGGACAAACCTACATAGTTACAACCTCTTTCCTTCCCTTCCTTCCTTCCTAACTCAGAGTCCCTCATGTTATTGTCTCTCTCTACTTCCCTTAACTCTTCTTCCCATTCTCTTCACCTGTCCCTTCACCCTCTCCTCGGTATTGACTCCCCTCTCGCCTTGTTCTAACTCAGCCCTCTTCCTCGTTCTACCTCAACCCCCTCTCCTCTTCCTTGTCTATCCCCTTCTTCACTTCTTACTCCTGCCCCATTTAGCCCAATCCCAATCCTTTGTCCCTGCCTCATTCTGCTCTCAGGCTGCCCTACTGAGCGACACTGTTCCTCAACCCTAATCGTCCTCTCACTCACAAGGGACCCCATGATGTAGTCAGAAAATTGGAGGTTCGTCGAGTCCTTCAAGTATTGCCACGAAACACCAGCTATATCAGAGGAGCTTGTTTCGTGGCAAAGTCAGGGGGAATCAGAAGCCACCAAGTCTCATACACGATCATAGGGTCCTTAAGGTGGCAAGTACATTACTGGCAAATTTGGAGCAACTGATTCCTCCAAACTATTCCAAGCAACGGAACACCATTATTTTTGTTCCTCTGGTCCTGTTTCCTGGCATACTTTGGAGGAATCATGGTACTCCAATGTAACAAAAGTGCCTTACCCTCTTGAGTAAGCACCAGCATTATCATATTACCTCTTGGTTCTAGAGACGGTAACCAGGATATGAGGAAAGGTGCATGTTGGTGAAAGCTGCTCCATCTATGATAACTCAGTATTTACGTTCACTGGTTTAGTTCGTAAGCCTCAATGAAACTAAACTAAATCCCACACATAGTTAAGGACACTATGATTGTGTATGAAACTTGGTGGCTTCTGATTCCTCATGAATGTAGGCCTACCACAAAACAGCCTCCTTCAATATGGGTGGTGTTTCGTGGCAATGTTTGAAGGACTCACTAACTGATGTTTCTGACAACATCACGGGGGTCCCTTAAGCAGATGGTTTCAGCGGATACATAAGGTCTAGCTGTTGTATTCTATGTAAAGAAAACCTATATTGGAATCGCTCTTACAGGGGAATGGAGAGCAGAAGTAAAGTAAAATAAAGAATGATTGAGGAATGGAAAGTAGAGGGTGGGAGGGGACTGGAAGGTAGAGGATGCATGGGGGGTAGAGGTAGAGAGAGGAGGGACAGGTGGATAAGAAGATAAAACGGGAGGAAATGACGCAGGGGAAGTTTGAGGGGATTGAAGGTATGATATCGAGTATACTATAATATTATAGGGTAATTGAAAGTATGGAGAGGAAGAAGAGGAAGGGTAAGGAGGGGGGAGGATTGAAGAGAGAGGATGGGAAGTTGAAGGGACAAGAAGAAAGTTGAAAGGGAAGAGATAGAAGAGGGGGAAGGGGATACTTCTTGTTGTTGTTGTTGTTTGGTTTACAAGCAGCCACCCCCACCCCTCTAAAATAAAAAAAATAAAAAGTTGCTGGAGCGAGCCTTAGCCTTAGGCGGCTCACCAGAGGGGAAGAGGACAGGGAGAAGAGAGTGGGAATTGGAGAGGAGAGAGAAGAGGATGGAGGGCACAGCAGTCACTCAGGTGTACAAAGGAGGGAAGGAGGGACTTGGTAACACTATCGACAGGGACTCAATACGCCACCCAAGACGATCACCTCAACCCTTTACTTATGAGAGAGAGAGAGAGAGAGAGAGAGAGAGAGAGAGAGAGAGAGAGAGAGAGAGAGAGAGAGAGAGAGAGAGAGAGAAACGTTATACTTGGATGTAACACGAATTTCTGCGAATAGTGTCAGAAATGAAAAACAACCAAACAAACATGCGATTCACAGTAAAAAAAAAATCTTTAATACTCATATGCATTTTAGGAATTAGTTTGGACGATGAATCTGTTTTTTTTTTTTTTATTCCAGAGACGAGAGGAAGGAAGGAAGGAAGCGCCTAAGACCCGACTTAAAGGAGTGCCTGGACGGTATAGCAGGAGGGATCATGACACACTTAAGAGGGAAGCGAGACGCGAGACACAGCGATTACCAGGATTAATGGAGGCGGCGTTTGTATTGGACGGAGAGAGAGAGAGAGAGAGAGAGAGAGAGAGAGAGAGAGAGAGAGAGAGAGAGAGAGAGAGAGAGAGAGAGAGAGAGAGAGAGAATGTGTGTGTGTGTGTGTGTGTGTGTGTGTGTGTGTGTGTGTGTGTGTGAGAGAGAGAGAGAGAGAGAGAGAGAGAGAGAGAGAGAGAGAGAGAGAGAGAGAGAGAGAGAGTTAAACCATATGAAACACGTCCTGCCTGGAGAAAGAGGGCCAGATTTCCATAACAATGTGACACTGTGGACGGCCCTGGCTGGCACCTGGCTGGCACTCCTGGCTCTCTCCCTCCCTCTCCCACTCCTGGCATCCTCCTAACTCCACTTCCACTCCTCCCTAAGTTATTCCACCACCTATTTCTCTATTTTCCCCCAGTTCTTCCTTTTTCACTATCCCTCGCCCTTCCCTTTTCTATCCTTTCACCCTACTTTATCCATCCAT
>JAWZYT010002072.1:70000-100000 GCA_034508575.1 Petrolisthes manimaculis | reverse complement strand
TGAGTGGGAGTAATGAGTGGCGAGTAATGAGTGGCGAGTGGCGAGTAATGAGTGGTGAGTGGCGAGTAATGAGTGGCGAGTGGCGAGTAATGAGTGGCGAGTGGCAAGTAATGAGTAGCGAGTAATGAGTGGCGAGTAATGAGTGGCGAGTAATGAGTGGCAAGTGGCAAGTGGCGAGTAATGAGTGGCGAGTAATGAGTGGCGAGTGGCAAGTGGCGAGTAATGAGTGGCGAGTAATGAGTGGCAAGTGGCGAGTGGCGAGTAATGAGTGGCGAGTAATGAGTGGCGAGTGGCGAGTAATGAGTGGCGAGTGGCAAGTGGCGAGTAATGAGTGACGAGAAATGAGTGGTGAGTGGTGAGTAATGAGTGGCAAGTGGCGAGTAATGATTGGCGAGTGGCGAGTGGCGAGTAATGAGTGGTGAGTGGCGAGTAATGAGTGGTGAGTAATGAGTGGCGAGTGGCGAGTAATGAGTGGCAAGTAATGAGTGGTGAGTAATGAGTGGCGAGTAATGAGTGGCAAGTAATGAGTGGCGAGTAATGAGTGGCGAGTAATGAGTGGTGAGTAATGAGTGGCAAGTAATGAGTGGCGAGTAATGAGTGGCAAGTAATGAGTGGCAAGTAATGAGGGGCGAGTAAAGAGTTGCGAATGGCGAGTAATGAGTGGCGAGTGGCGAGTAATGAGTGGCCAGTAATGAGTGGCGAGTAATGAGTGGCGAGTAATGAGTGGCGAGTGGCGAGTGGGGAGTGGCGAGTGATGAGTAATGAGTGGCGAGTGGCGAGTGGCGATAATTAGTGGCGAGTGGGGAGTAATGAGTGGCGAGTAATGAGTGGCGAGTAATTAGTGGCGAGTGGCGAGTAATGAGTTTCGAGTGGCGAGTGGCGAGTAACGAGTGGCGAGTAATGAGTGGCGAGTAATGAGTGGCGAGTAATGAGTGGCGAGTGGCGAGTAATGAGTTTCGAGTGGCGAGTGGCGAGTAATGAGTGGCGAGTGGCGAGTAATGAGTGGCGAGTGATGAGTGGCGAGTAATGAGTGGCGAGTAATGAGTGGCGAGTAATGAGTGACAAGTAATGAGTGGTGAGTAATGAGTGGCGAGTGGCGAGTAATGAGTAGCGAGTAATGAGTGGCGAGTGGCAAGTAATGAGTGGCAAGTAATGAGTGGTGAGTAATGGGTGGCGAGTGTTGAGTGGTGAGTAATGAGTGGCGAGTGGCAAGTAATGAGTGGCAAGTATTGAGTAGCGAGTGGCGAGTAATGAGTGGCGAGTGGCGAGTAATGAGTGGCGAGGAATGAGTGGCGAGTAATGAGTAATGAGTGGCAAGTAATGAGTGGCGAGTGTTGAGTGGCGAGTAATGAGTGGCGAGTAAAGAGTGGCGAGTGGCGAGTAATGAGTGGCGAGTAATGAGTGGCGAGTAATGAGTGGCAAGTGGCGAGTGGGGAGTGGCGAGTGGCGAGTAATGAGTGGTGAGTGGCGAGTAACGAGTGGCGAGTGGTGAGTAAAGAGTGGCGAGTGGCGAGTAATGAGTGGCGAGTAATGAGTGGCGAGTAATGAGTGGCGAGTGGCGAGTAATGAGTTTCAAGTGGCGAGTGGTGAGTGGCGAGTAACGAGTGGCGAGTAATGAGTGGTGAGTAATGAGTGGCGAGTAATGAGTGGCGAGTAATGAGTGGCGAGTAATGAGTGGCGAGTAATGAGTGGCGAGTGGCGAGTAATGATTGGCCAGTAATGAGTGGCGAGTAATGAGTGGCGAGTATTGAGTGGCGAGTGGCGAGTGGGGAGTGCAAATGATGAGTAATGAGTGGTGAGTGGCGAGTAGTGAGTGGCGAGTGGCGAGTGGCGAGTAATTAGTGGCGAGTGGCAAGTGGCGAGTAATGAGTGGCGAGTAATGAGTGGCGAGTGGCGAGTAATGAGTTTCGAGTGGCGAGTGGCGAGTAATGAGTGGCGAGTGGCGAGTAATGAGTGGCGAGCGATGAGTGGCGAGTAATGAGTGGCGAGTAATGAGTTGCGAGTAATGAGTGACAAGTAATGAGTGGTGAGTAATGAGTGGCGAGTGGCGAGTAATGAGTAGCGAGTAATGAGTGGCGAGTGGCAAGTAATGAGTGGCAAGTAATGAGTGGTGAGTAATGGGTGGCGAGTGTTGAGTGGTGAGTAATGAGTGGCGAGTGGCGAGTAATGAGTGGCAAGTAATGAGTGGCAAGTATTGAGTAGCGAGTGGCGAGTAATGAGTGGCGAGTGGCGAGTAATGAGTGGCGAGTAATGAGTGGCGAGTAATGAGTAATGAGTGGCAAGTAATGAGTGGCGAGTGTTGAGTGGCGAGTAATGAGTGGCGAGTAATGAGTGGCGAGTAAAGAGTGGCGAGTGGCGAGTAATGAGTGGCGAGTAATGAGTGGCGAGTAATGAGTGGCAAGTGGCGAGTGGGGAGTGGCGAGTGGCGAGTAATGAGTGGTGAGTGGCGAGTAACGAGTGGCGAGTGGTGAGTAAAGAGTGGCGAGTGGCGAGTAATGAGTGGCGAGTAATGAGTGGCGAGTAATGAGTGGCGAGTGGCGAGTAATGAGTTTCAAGTGGCGAGTGGTGAGTGGCGAGTAACGAGTGGCGAGTAATGAGTGGTGAGTAATGAGTGGCGAGTAATGAGTGGCGAGTAATGAGTGGCGAGTAATGAGTGGCGAGTAATGAGTGGCGAGTGGCGAGTAATGATTGGCCAGTAATGAGTGGCGAGTAATGAGTGGCGAGTATTGAGTGGCGAGTGGCGAGTGGGGAGTGCAAATGATGAGTAATGAGTGGTGAGTGGCGAGTAGTGAGTGGCGAGTGGCGAGTGGCGAGTAATTAGTGGCGAGTGGCAAGTGGCGAGTAATGAGTGGCGAGTAATGAGTGGCGAGTGGCGAGTAATGAGTTTCGAGTGGCGAGTGGCGAGTAATGAGTGGCGAGTGGCGAGTAATGAGTGGCGAGCGATGAGTGGCGAGTAATGAGTGGCGAGTAATGAGTGGCGAGTAATGAGTGACAAGTAATGAGTGGTGAGTAATGAGTGGCGAGTGGCGAGTAATGAGTAGCGAGTAATGAGTGGCGAGTGGCAAGTAATGAGTGGCAAGTAATGAGTGGTGAGTAATGGGTGGCGAGTGTTGAGTGGTGAGTAATGAGTGGCGAGTGGCGAGTAATGAGTGGCAAGTAATGAGTGGCAAGTATTGAGTAGCGAGTGGCGAGTAATGAGTGGCGAGTGGCGAGTAATGAGTGGCGAGTAATGAGTGGCGAGTAATGAGTAATGAGTGGCAAGTAATGAGTGGCGAGTGTTGAGTGGCGAGTAATGAGTGGCGAGTAATGAGTGGCGAGTAAAGAGTGGCGAGTGGCGAGTAATGAGTGGCGAGTAATGAGTGGCGAGTAATGAGTGGCAAGTGGCGAGTGGGGAGTGGCGAGTGGCGAGTAATGAGTGGTGAGTGGCGAGTAACGAGTGGCGAGTGGTGAGTAAAGAGTGGCGAGTGGCGAGTAATGAGTGGCGAGTAATGAGTGGCGAGTAATGAGTGGCGAGTGGCGAGTAATGAGTTTCAAGTGGCGAGTGGTGAGTGGCGAGTAACGAGTGGCGAGTAATGAGTGGTGAGTAATGAGTGGCGAGTAATGAGTGGCGAGTAATGAGTGGCGAGTAATGAGTGGCGAGTAATGAGTGGCGAGTGGCGAGTAATGATTGGCCAGTAATGAGTGGCGAGTAATGAGTGGCGAGTATTGAGTGGCGAGTGGCGAGTGGGGAGTGCAAATGATGAGTAATGAGTGGTGAGTGGCGAGTAGTGAGTGGCGAGTGGCGAGTGGCGAGTAATTAGTGGCGAGTGGCAAGTGGCGAGTAATGAGTGGCGAGTAATGAGTGGCGAGTGGCGAGTAATGAGTTTCGAGTGGCGAGTGGCGAGTAATGAGTGGCGAGTGGCGAGTAATGAGTGGCGAGTGATGAGTGGCGAGTAATGAGTGGCGAGTAATGAGTGGCGAGTAATGAGTGACAAGTAATGAGTGGTGAGTAATGAGTGGCGAGTGGCGAGTAATGAGTAGCGAGTAATGAGTGGCGAGTGGCAAGTAATGAGTGGCAAGTAATGAGTGGTGAGTAATGGGTGGCGAGTGTTGAGTGGTGAGTAATGAGTGGCGAGTGGCGAGTAATGAGTGGCAAGTAATGAGTGGCAAGTATTGAGTAGCGAGTGGCGAGTAATGAGTGGCGAGTGGCGAGTAATGAGTGGCGAGTAATGAGTGGCGAGTAATGAGTAATGAGTGGCAAGTAATGAGTGGCGAGTGTTGAGTGGCGAGTAATGAGTGGCGAGTAATGAGTGGCGAGTAAAGAGTGGCGAGTGGCGAGTAATGAGTGGCGAGTAATGAGTGGCGAGTAATGAGTGGCAAGTGGCGAGTGGGGAGTGGCGAGTGGCGAGTAATGAGTGGTGAGTGGCGAGTAACGAGTGGCGAGTGGTGAGTAAAGAGTGGCGAGTGGCGAGTAATGAGTGGCGAGTAATGAGTGGCGAGTAATGAGTGGCGAGTGGCGAGTAATGAGTTTCAAGTGGCGAGTGGTGAGTGGCGAGTAACGAGTGGCGAGTAATGAGTGGTGAGTAATGAGTGGCGAGTAATGAGTGGCGAGTAATGAGTGGCGAGTAATGAGTGGCGAGTAATGAGTGGCGAGTGGCGAGTAATGATTGGCCAGTAATGAGTGGCGAGTAATGAGTGGCGAGTATTGAGTGGCGAGTGGCGAGTGGGGAGTGCAAATGATGAGTAATGAGTGGTGAGTGGCGAGTAGTGAGTGGCGAGTGGCGAGTGGCGAGTAATTAGTGGCGAGTGGCAAGTGGCGAGTAATGAGTGGCGAGTAATGAGTGGCGAGTGGCGAGTAATGAGTTTCGAGTGGCGAGTGGCGAGTGGCGAGTAACGAGTGGCGAGTAATGAGTGGCGAGTAATGAGTGGCGAGTAATGAGTGGCAAGTGGCGAGTAATGAGTGGCGAGTGGCGAGTAATGAGTTTCGAGTGGCGAGTGGCGAGTAATGAGTGGCGAGTGGCGAGTAATGAGTGGCGAGTAATGAGTGGCGAGTAATGAGTGGCGAGTAATGAGTGGCGAGTAATGAGTGGCGAGTAATGAGTGGTGAGTGGCGAGTAATGAGTGGCAAGTGGTGAGTGGCGAGTAATGAGTGGCGAGTAATGAGTGGCGAGTGGCAAGTAATGAGTGGCAAGTAATGAGTGGTGAGTAATGGGTGGCGAGTGTTGAGTGGCGAGTAATGAGTGGCGAGTGGCGAGTGGCGAGTAATGAGTAGCAAGTAATGAGTGGCGAGTATTGAGTGGCGAGTAATGAGTGGCGAGTAATGAGTGGCGAGTAATGAGTAATGAGTGGCAAGTAATGAGTGGCGAGTGTTGAGTGGCGAGTAATGAGTGGCGAGTAATGAGTGGCGAGTAATGAGTGGCGAGTGGCGAGTAATGAGTGGCGAGTAATGAGTGGCGAGTGGCGAGTAATGAGTGGCGAGTGGCGAGTAATGAGTGGCGAGTAATGAGTGGCGAGTGGCGAGTGGGGAGTGGCGAGTGGCGAGTAATGAGTGGTGAGTGGCGAGTAATGAGTGGCAAGTGGCGAGTGGCGAGTAAAGAGTGGCGAGTGGCGAGTAATGAGTGGCGAGTGGCGAGTGGCGGGTAATGAGTTTCGAGTGGCGAGTGGCGAGTGGCGAGTAACGAGTGGCGAGTAATGAGTGGCGAGTAATGAATGGAGAGTAATGAGTGGCGAGTGGCGAGTATTGAGTGGCGAGTAATGAGTGGCGAGTAATGAATGGCGAGTAATGAGTGGCGAGTAATGAGTGGCGAGTAATGAGTGGCGAGTAATGAGTGGTGAGTAGCGAGTAATGAGTGGCAAGTGGCGAGTGGCGAGTAATGAGTGGCGAGTAATGAGTGGCGAGTGGCAAGTAATGAGTGGCAAGTAATGAGTGGTGAGTAATGGGTGGCGAGTGTTGAGTGGCGAGTAATGAGTGGCGAGTGGCGAGTGGCGAGTAATGAGTGGCGAGTATTGAGTGGCGAGTGGCGAGTAATGAGTTGCGAGTGGCGAGTGGCGAGTAATGAGTGGCGAGTAATGAGTGGCGAGTAATGAGTGGCGAGTAATGAGTAATGAGTGGCAAGTAATGAGTGGCGAGTGTTGAGTGGCGAGTAATGAGTGGCGAGTAATGAGTGGCGAGTAATGAGTGGCGAGTAATGAGTGGCGAGTGGCGAGTAATGAGTGGCAAGTGGCGAGTGGCGAGTAATGAGTGGCGAGTAATGAGTGGCGAGTGGCAAGTAATGAGTGGCAAGTAATGAGTGGTGAGTAATGGGTGGCGAGTGTTGAGTGGCGAGTAATGAGTGGCGAGTGGCGAGTGGCGAGTGGCGAGTAATGAGTGGCGAGTATTGAGTGGCGAGTGGCGAGTAATGAGTTGCGAGTGGCGAGTAATGAGTGGCGAGTAATGAGTGGCGAGTAATGAGTGGCGAGTAATGAGTAATGAGTGGCGAGTGTTGAGTGGCGAGTAATGAGTGGCGAGTAATGAGTGGCGAGTGGTGAGTAATGAGTGGCGAGTGGCGAGTAATGAGTGGCGAGTAATGAGTGGCGAGTAATGAGTGGCAAGTGGCGAGTAGGGAGTGGCAAGTGGCGAGTAATGAGTGGTGAGTGGCGAGTAACGAGTGGCGAGTGGTGAGTAAAGAGTGGCGAGTGGCGAGTAATGAGTGGCGAGTAATGAGTGGCGAGTAATGAGTGGCGAGTGGCGAGTAATGAGTTTCAAGTGGCGAGTGGCGAGTGGCGAGTAACGAGTGGCGAGTAATGAGTGGTGAGTAGTGAGTGGCGAGTAATGAGTGGCGAGTAATGAGTGGCGAGTAATGAGTGGCGAGTAAAGAGTGGCGAATGGCGAGTAATGAGTGGCGAGTGGCGAGTAATGAGTGGCCAGTAATGAGTGGCGAGTAATGAGTGGCGAGTAATGAGTGGCGAGTGGCGAGTGGGGAGTGCAAATGACGAGTAATGAGTAGTGAGTGGCGAGTAGTGAGTGGCGAGTGGCGATTGGCGAGTAATTAGTGGCGAGTGGCAAATGGCGAGTAATGAGTGGCGAGTAATGAGTGGCGAGTAATGAGTGGCGAGTGGCGAGTAATGAGTTTCGAGTGGCGAGTGGCGAGTGGCGAGTAACGAGTGGCGAGTAATGAGTGGCGAGTAATGAGTGGCGATTAATGAGTGGCGAGTAATGAGTGGCAAGTGGCGAGTAATGAGTGGCGAGTGGCGAGTAATGAGTTTCGAGTGGCGAGTGGCGAGTAATGAGTGGCGAGTGGCAAGTAATGAGTGGCGAGTAATGAGTGGCGAGTGGCGAGTAATGAGTTTCGAGTGGCGAGTGGCGAGTAATGACTGGCGAGTGGCGAGTGGCGAGTAATGAGTGGCGAGTAATGAGTGGCAAGTGGCGAGTGGCGAGTAATGAGTGGCGAGTAATGAGTGGCGAGTGGCAAGTAATGAGTGGCAAGTAATGAGTGGTGAGTAATGAGTGGCGAGTGTTGAGTGGCGAGTAATGAGTGGCGAGTGGCGAGTGGCGAGTAATGAGTGGCGAGTATTGAGTGGCGAGTGGCGAGTAATGAGTTGCGAGTGGCGAGTGGCGAGTAATGAGTGGCGAGTAATGAGTGGCGAGTAATGAGTGGCGAGTAATGAGTGGTGAGTGGCGAGTAATGAGTGGCAAGTGGCGAGTGGCGAGTAATGAGTGGCGAGTAATAAGTGGCGAGTGGCAAGTAATGAGTGGCAAGTAATGAGTGGTGAGTAATGGGTGGCGAGTGTTGAGTGGCGAGTAATGAGTGGCAAGTGGCGAGTGGCGAGTGGCGAGTAATGAGTGGTGAGTATTGAGTGGCGAGTGGCGAGTAATGAGTTGCGAGTGGCGAGTAATGAGTGGCGAGTAATGAGTGGCGAGTAATGAGTGGCGAGTAATGAGTAATGAGTGGCAAGTAATGAGTGGCGAGTGTTGAGTGGCGAGTAATGAGTGGCGAGTAATGAGTGGCGAGTGGCGAGTAATGAGTGGCGAGTGGCGAGTGGCGAGTGGCGAGTAATGAGTGGCGAGTAATGAGTGGCAAGTAATGAGTGGCAAGTGGCGAGTAGGGAGTGGCGAGTGGCGAGTAATGAGTGGTGAGTGGCGAGTAACGAGTGGCGAGTGGTGAGTAAAGAGTGGCGAGTGGCGAGTAATGAGTGGCGAGTAATGAGTGGTGAGTAATGAGTGGCGAGTGGCGAGTAATGAGTTTCAAGTGGCGAGTGGCGAGTGGCGAGTAACGAGTGGCGAGTAATGAGTGGTGAGTAATGAGTGGCGAGTAATGAGTGGCGAGTAATGAGTGGCGAGTAATGAGTGGCGAGTAAAGAGTGGCGAATGGCGAGTAATGAGTGGCGAGTGGCGAGTAATGAGTGGCCAGTAATGAGTGGCGAGTAATGAGTGGCGAGTAATGAGTGGCGAGTGGCGAGTGGGGAGTGCAAATGACGAGTAATGAGTGGTGAGTGGCGAGTAGTGAGTGGCGAGTGACGATTGGCGAGTAATTAGTGGCGAGTGGCAAGTGGCGAGTAATGAGTGGCGAGTAATGAGTGGCGAGTAATGAGTGGCGAGTGGCGAGTAATGAGTTTCGAGTGGCGAGTGGCGAGTGGCGAGTAACGAGTGGCGAGTAATGAGTGGCGAGTAATGAGTGGCGAGTAATGAGTGGCGAGTAATGAGTGGCAAGTGGCGAGTAGGGAGTGGCAAGTGGCGAGTAATGAGTGGTGAGTGGCGAGTAACGAGTGGCGAGTGGTGAGTAAAGAGTGGCGAGTGGCGAGTAATGAGTGGCGAGTAATGAGTGGCGAGTAATGAGTGGCGAGTGGCGAGTAATGAGTTTCAAGTGGCGAGTGGCGAGTGGCGAGTAACGAGTGGCGAGTAATGAGTGGTGAGTAATGAGTGGCGAGTAATGAGTGGCGAGTAATGAGTGGCGAGTAATGAGTGGCGAGTAAAGAGTGGCGAATGGCGAGTAATGAGTGGCGAGTGGCGAGTAATGAGTGGCCAGTAATGAGTGGCGAGTAATGAGTGGCGAGTAATGAGTGGCGAGTGGCGAGTGGGGAGTGCAAATGACGAGTAATGAGTAGTGAGTGGCGAGTAGTGAGTGGCGAGTGGCGATTGGCGAGTAATTAGTGGCGAGTGGCAAGTGGCGAGTAATGAGTGGCGAGTAATGAGTGGCGAGTAATGAGTGGCGAGTGGCGAGTAATGAGTTTCGAGTGGCGAGTGGCGAGTGGCGAGTAACGAGTGGCGAGTAATGAGTGGCGAGTAATGAGTGGCGAGTAATGAGTGGCGAGTAATGAGTGGCAAGTGGCGAGTAATGAGTGGCGAGTGGCGAGTAATGAGTTTCGAGTGGCGAGTGGCGAGTAATGAGTGGCGAGTGGCAAGTAATGAGTGGCGAGTTATGAGTGGCGAGTGGCGAGTAATGAGTTTCGAGTGGCGAGTGGCGAGTAATGACTGGCGAGTGGCGAGTGGCGAGTAATGAGTGGCGAGTAATGAGTGGCAAGTGGCGAGTGGCGAGTAATGAGTGGCGAGTAATGAGTGGCGAGTGGCAAGTAATGAGTGGCAAGTAATGAGTGGTGAGTAATGGGTGGCGAGTGTTGAGTGGCGAGTAATGAGTGGCGAGTGGCGAGTGGCGAGTAATGAGTGGCAAGTATTGAGGTGCGAGTGGCGAGTAATGAGTTGCGAGTGGCGAGTAATGAGTGGCGAGTAATGAGTGGCGAGTAATGAGTGGTGAGTGGCGAGTAATGAGTGGCAAGTGGCGAGTGGCGAGTAATGAGTGGCGAGTAATGAGTGGCGAGTGGCAAGTAATGAGTGGCAAGTAATGAGTGGTGAGTAATGGGTGGCGAGTGTTGAGTGGCGAGTAATGAGTGGCAAGTGGCGAGTGGCGAGTGGCGAGTAATGAGTGGCGAGTATTGAGTGGCGAGTGGCGAGTAATGAGTTGCGAGTGGCGAGTAATGAGTGGCGAGTAATGAGTGGCGAGTAATGAGTGGCGAGTAATGAGTAATGAGTGGCAAGTAATGAGTGGCGAGTGTTGAGTGGCGAGTAATGAGTGGCGAGTAATGAGTGGCGAGTGGCGAGTAATGAGTGGCGAGTGGCGAGTGGCGAGTGGCGAGTAATGAGTGGCGAGTAATGAGTGGCAAGTAATGAGTGGCAAGTGGCGAGTAGGGAGTGGCGAATGGCGAGTAATGAGTGGTGAGTGGCGAGTAACGAGTGGCGAGTGGTGAGTAAAGAGTGGCGAGTGGCGAGTAATGAGTGGCGAGTAATGAGTGGTGAGTAATGAGTGGCGAGTGGCGAGTAATGAGTTTCAAGTGGCGAGTGGCGAGTGGCGAGTAACGAGTGGCGAGTAATGAGTGGTGAGTAATGAGTGGCGAGTAATGAGTGGCGAGTAATGAGTGGCGAGTAATGAGTGGCGAGTAAAGAGTGGCGAATGGCGAGTAATGAGTGGCGAGTGGCGAGTAATGAGTGGCCAGTAATGAGTGGCGAGTAATGAGTGGCGAGTAATGAGTGGCGAGTGGCGAGTGGGGAGTGCAAATGACGAGTAATGAGTGGTGAGTGGCGAGTAGTGAGTGGCGAGTGACGATTGGCGAGTAATTAGTGGCGAGTGGCAAGTGGCGAGTAATGAGTGGCGAGTAATGAGTGGCGAGTAATGAGTGGCGAGTGGCGAGTAATGAGTTTCGAGTGGCGAGTGGCGAGTGGCGAGTAACGAGTGGCGAGTAATGAGTGGCGAGTAATGAGTGGCGAGTAATGAGTGGTGAGTAATGAGTGGCAAGTGGCGAGTAATGAGTGGCGAGTGGCGAGTAATGAGTTTCGAGTGGCGAGTGGTGAGTAATGAGTGGCGAGTGGCGAGTAATGAGTGGCGAGTAATGAGTGGCGAGTGGCGAGTAATGAGTTTCGAGTGGCGAGTGGCGAGTAATGAGTGGCGAGTGGCGAGTGGCGAGTAATGAGTGGTGAGTAATGAGTGGCGAGTAATGAGTGGCGAGTGGCGAGTAATGAGTTTCGAGTGGCGAGTGGCGAGTGGCGAGTAAAGAGTGGCGAGTAATGAGTGGCGAGTAATGAGTGGCGAGTAATGAGTGGCGAGTAATGAGTAATGTGTGGCAAGTAATGAGTGGCGAGTGTTGAGTGGCGAGTAATGAGTGGCGAGTAATGAGTGGCAAGTAATGAGTGGCGAGTGGCGAGTAATGAGTGGCGAGTAATGAGTGGCGAGTAATGAGTGGCGAGTGGCGAGTAATGAGTGGTGAGTGGCGAGTAATGAGTGGCGAGTAATGAGTGGCGAGTGGCGAGTGGGGAGTGGCGAGTGGCGAGTAATGAGTGGTGAGTGGCGAGTAATGAGTGGCGAGTGGCGAGTGGCGAGTAAAGAGTGGCGAGTGGCGAGTAATGAGTGGCGAGTGGCGAGTGGCGGGTAATGAGTTTCGAGTGGCGAGTGGCGAGTAACGAGTGGCGAGTAATGAGTGCCGAGTAATGAATGGCGAGTATTGAGTGGCGAGTAATGAGTGGAGAGTAATGAGTGGTGAGTGGCGAGTATTGAGTGGCGAGTAATGAGTGCCGAGTAATGAGTGGCGAGTAATGAGTGGCGAGTAACGAGTGGCGAGTAATGAGTGGTGAGTGGCGAGTAATGAGTGGCAAGTGGCGAGTGGCGAGTAATGAGTGGCGAGTAATGAGTGGCGAGTGGCAAGTAATGAGTGGCAAGTAATGAGTGGTGAGTAATGGGTGGCGAGTGTTGAGTGGCGAGTAATGAGTGGCGAGTGGCGAGTGGCGAGTAATGAGTGGCAAGTATTGAGGTGCGAGTGGCGAGTAATGAGTTGCGAGTGGCGAGTAATGAGTGGCGAGTAATGAGTGGCGAGTAATGAGTGGCGAGTAATGAGTAATGAGTGGCAAGTAATGAGTGGCGAGTGTTGAGTGGCGAGTAATGAGTGGCGAGTAATGAGTGGCGAGTAATGAGTGGCGAGTGGCGAGTAATGAGTGGCGAGTGGCGAGTAATGAGTAGCGAGTAATGAGTGGCGAGTAATGAGTGGCAAGTGGCGAGTAGGGAGTGGTGAGTGGCGAGTAATGAGTGGTGAGTGGCGAGTAACGAGTGGCGAGTGGTGAGTAAAGAGTGGCGAGTAATGAGTGGCGAGTGGCGAGTAATGAGTTTCAAGTGGCGAGTGGCGAGTGGCGAGTAACGAGTGGCGAGTAATGAGTGGTGAGTAATGAGTGGCGAGTAATGAGTGGCGAGTAATGAGTGGTGAGTAATGAGTGGCGAGTAAAGAGTGGCGAATGGCGAGTAATGAGTGGCGAGTGGCGAGTAATGAGTGGCCAGTAATGAGTGGCGAGTAATGAGTGGCGAGTAATGAGTGGCGAGTGGCGAGTGTGGAGTGCAAATGACGAGTAATGAGTGGTGAGTGGCGAGTAGTGAGTGGCGAGTGGCGAGTGGCGAGTAATTAGTGGCGAGTGGCAAGTGGCGAGTAATGAGTGGCGAGTAATGAGTGGCGAGTAATGAGTGGCGAGTGGCGAGTAATGAGTTTCGTGTGGTGAGTAACGAGTGGCGAGTAATGAGTGGCGAGTAATGAGTGGCGAGTAATGAGTGGCGAGTGGCGGGTGGGGAGTGGCGAGTAATTAGTGGCGAGTGGCGAGTAATGAGTTTCGAGTGGCAAGTGGCGAGTAATGAGTGGCGAGTGGCGAGTAATGAGTGGCGAGTAATGAGTGGCGAGTGGCGAGTAATGAGTTTCGAGTGGCGAGTGGCGAGTAATGAGGGGCGAGTGGCGAGTGGCGAGTAATGAGTTGCGAGTAATGAGTGGCGAGTAATGAGTGGCGAGTGGCGAGTAATGAGTTTCGAGTGGCGAGTGGCGAGTGGCGAGTAATGAGTGGCGAGTAATGAGTGGCGAGTAATGAGTGGCGAGTAATGAGTGGCGAGTAATGAGTGGCGAGTAGCGAGTAATGAGTGGCGAGTGGCGAGTAATGAGTGGCGAGTGGCGAGTAATGAGTGGCGAGTGGCGAGTAATGAGTGGCGAGTAATATGTGGCGAGTAATGAGTGGCGAGTAATGAGTGGCGAGTAATGAGTGGCGAGTAATGAGTGGTGAGTGGCGAGTAATGAGTGGCAAGTGGTGAGTGGCGAGTAATGAGTGGCGAGTAATGAGTTTCGAGTGGCAAGTAATGAGTGGCAAGTAATGAGTGGTGAGTAATGGGTGGCGAGTGTTGAGTGGCGAGTAATGAGTGGCGAGTGGCAAGTAATGAGTGGCGAGTATTGAGTGGCGAGTGGCGAGTAATGAGTGGCGAATGGCGAGTGGCGAGTAATGAGTGGCGAGTAATGAGTGGCGAGTAATGAGTGGCGAGAAATGAGTAATGAGTGGCAAGTAATGAGTGGCGAGTGTTGAGTGGCGAGTAATGAGTGGCGAGTAATGAGTGGCGAGTAATGAGTGGCGAGTAAGGAGTAATGAGTGGCGAGTAATGAGTGGCGAGTAATGAGTGGCGAGTGGCGAGTAATGAGTGGCGAGTGGCGAGTAATGAGTGGCGAGTAATGAGTGGCGAGTAATGAGTGACGAGTGGCGAGTGGGGAGTGGCGAGTGGCGAGTAATGAGTGGTGAGTGGCGAGTAATGAGTGGCGAGTTGCGAGTGGCGAGTAATGAGTGGCGAGTGGCGAGTGGCGGGTAATGAGTTTCGAGTGGCGAGTGGCGAGTGGCGAGTAACGAGTGGCGAGTAATGAGTGGCGAGTAATGAGTGGCGAGTATTGAGTGGCGAGTAATGAGTGGAGAGTAATGAGTGGCGAGTGGCGAGTATTGAGTGGCGAGTAATGAGTGGCGAGTAATGAGTGGCGAGTAATGAGTGGCGAGTAATGAGTGGCGAGTAATGAGTGGTGAGTGGCGAGTAATGAGTGGCGAGTAATGAGTGGCGAGTAATGAGTGGCGAGTAATGAGTGGCGAGTGGGGAGTGGCGAGTGGCGAGTAATGAGTGGTGAGTAATGAGTGGCAAGTGGCGAGTAATGAGTGGCGAGTGGCGAGTAATGAGTGGCGAGTAATAAGTGGCAAGTGGCGAGTGGGGAGTGGCGAGTGGTGAGTAAAGAGTGGCGAGTGGCGAGTAATGAGTGGCGAGTAATGAGTGGCGAGTAATGAGTGGCGAGTGGCGAGTAATGAGTTTCAAGTGGCGAGTGGCGAGTGGCGAGTAACGAGTGGCGAGTGGCGAGTAATGAGTGGCGAGTAATAAGTGGCGAGTAATGAGTGGCGAGTGGCGAGTAATGAGTGGCGAGTAATAAGTGGCAAGTAATGAGTGGCGAGTGGCGAGTAATGAGTGGCGAGTGGCGAGTAATGAGTCGCGAGTAATGAGTTGTGAGTAATGAGTGGCGAGTGGCGAGTAATTAGTGGCAAGTAATAAGTGGTGAGTAATGGGTGGCGAGTGTTGAGTGGCGAGTAATGAGTGGCGAGTGGTGAGTGGCGAGTAATGAGTGGCGAGTAATGAGTGGCGAGTAATGAGTGGCGAGTGGCGAGTAATGAGTGGCGAGTAATGAGTGGTGAGTAATGAGTGGCGAGTGTTGAGTGGCGAGTAATGAGTGGCGAGTAATGAGTGGCGAGTGGCGAGTGGGGAGTGGCGAGTGGCGATATATGAGTGGTGAGTGGCGAGTAATGAGTGGCGAGTGGCAAGTAATGAGTGGCGAGTGGCGAGTGGCGAGTAATGAGTGGCGAGTAATGAGTGGCAAGTGGCGATTAATGAGTTTCGAGTGGCGAGTGGCGAGTAATGAGTGACGAGTAATATGTGGTGAGTGGCTAGTAATGAGTGGCGAGTGGCAAGTACTGAGTGGCGAGTAATGAGTGGCGAGTGGCGAGTAATAAGTGACGAGTAATGAATGGTAAGTGGCGAGTAATGAGTGGCGAGTGGCGAGTGGCGAGTATTGAGTGGCGAGTGGCGAGTGGCGAGTAATGAGTAGTGAGTGGCGAGTTATGAGTGGCAAATAATGAGTGGCAAGTGGCGAGTAATGAGTGGCCAGTAATGAGTGGCGAGTAATGAGTGGCGAGTAATGAGTGGTGAGTAATGAGTGGCGAGTAATGAGTGGCGAGTAATGAGTGGCGAGTAATGAGTGGCGAGTAATGTGTGGCGAGTAATGAGTGGCGAGTGACGAGTGGCGAGTAATGAGTGGCGAGTAATGAGTGGCGAGTAATGAGTGGCGAGTGGCGAGTAATAAGGGGCGAGTGGCGAGTAATGAGTGGCGAGTAATCAGTTGTGAGTAATGAGTGGCGAGTGGCGAGTGGCGAGTAATGAGTGGCAAGTAATGAGTGGTGAGTATTGGGTGGCGAGTGTTGAGTGGCGAGTAATGAGTGGCGAGTGGCGAGTGGCGAGTAATGAGTGGCGAGTAATGAGTGGTGAGTAATGAGTGACGAGTGGCGAGTAATGAGTGGTGAGTAATTAGTGGCAAGTAATGAGTGGCGAGTAATGAGTGGCGAGTGGCGAGTAATGAGTGGCGAGTAATGAGTGGTGAGTAATGAGTGGCGAGTGTTGAGTGGCGAGTAATGAGTGGCGAGTAATGATTGGCGAATGGCGAGTGGTGAGTGGCGAGTGGCGATATATGAGTGGTGAGTGGCGAGTAATGAGTGGCGAGTGGCGAGTTTTGAGTGGCGAGTGGCGAGTGGCGAGTAATGAGTGGCGAGTAATGAGTGGCAAGTGGCGAGTAATGAGTTTCAAGTGGCGAGTGGCGAGTAATGAGTGACGAGTAATATGTGGTGAGTGGCTAGTAATGAGTGGCGAGTGGCAAGTACTGAGTGGCGAGTAATGAGTGGCGAGTGGCGAGCAATGAGTGGCTAGTGGCGAGTGGCGAGTAATGAGTAATGAGTGGTGAGTAATGAGTGGCAAATAATGAGTGGCGAGTGGCGAGTAATGAGTTTCGAGTGGCAAGTGGCGAGTAATGAGTGGCGAGTAATGAGTGGCGAGTAATGTGTGGCGAGTAATGAGTGGCGAGTAATAAGTGGCGAGTAATGAGTGGCGAGTAATGAGTGGCGAGTGGCGAGTAATGAGTGGCCACTCTCCACTCGAAACTCATTACTCGCCACTCGCCACTCATGACTCGCCACTCATTACTCGCCACTCATTACTGGCCACTCATTGCTCGCCACTCATTACTCGCCATTCGCCACTCTTTACTCGCCACTCATTACTCACCACTCATTACTCGCCACTCATTACTCGCCACTCGCCACTCTTTACTCACCACTCGCCACTCGCCACTCATTACTCGCCACTCACCACTCATTACTCGCCACTCGCCACTCCCCACTCGCCACTCGCCACTCATTACTCGCCACTCATTACTCGCCACTCATTACTCGCCACTCGCCACTCATTACTTGCCACTCGCCACTCATTACTCACCACTCGCCACTCATTACTCGCCACTCATTACTCGCCACTCATTACTCACCACTCATTACTTGCCACTCATTACTCGCCACTCGCCACTCATTACTCGCCACTCGCCACTCATTACTCGCCACTCATTACTCGCCACTCATTACTCGCCACTCAACACTCGCCACTCATTACTTGCCACTCATTACTCATTACTCGCCACTCATTACTCGCCACTCATTACTCGCCACTCATTACTCGCCACTCGCCACTCGCAACTCATTACTCGCCACTCGACACTCAATACTCGCCACTCATTACTCGCCACTCGCCACTCGCCACTCATTACTCGCCACTCAACACTCGCCACCCATTACTCACCACTCATTACTTGCCACTCATTACTTGCCACTCGCCACTCATTACTCGCCACTCATTACTCGCCACTCGCCACTTGCCACTCATTACTCGCCACTCACCACTCATTACTCGCCACTCATTACTCGCCACTCATTACTCGCCACTCATTACTCGCCACTCGCCACTCATTCCTCGCCACTCGCCACTCATTACTTACCACTCATTACTCGCCACTCATTACTTGCCACTCATTACTCGCCACTCGCCACTCATTCCTCGCCACTCGCCACTCAATACTCGCCACTCATTACTCGCCACTCATTACTCGCTACTCGTTACTCGCCACTCGCCACTCGAAACTCATTACTCGCCATTCGCCACTCGCCACTCATTACTCGCTACTCGCCACTCTTTACTTGCCACTCGCCACTCGCCACTCATTACTCGCCACTCACCACTCATTACTCGCCACTCGCCACTCCCCACTCGCCACTCGCCACTCATTACTCGCCACTCATTACTCGCCACTCATTACTCGCCACTCGCCACTCATTACTCGCCACTCGCCACTCATTACTCGCCACTCATTACTCGCCACTCATTACTCGCCACTCGCCACTCATTACTCGCCACTCATTACTCGCCACTCATTACTCGCCACTCAACACTCGCCACTCATTACTTGCCACTCATTACTCATTACTCGCCACTCATTACTTGCCACTCATTACTCGCCACTCATTACTCGCCACTCGCCACTCGCCACTCATCACTCGCCACTCGCCACTCAATACTCGCCACTCATTACTTGCCACTCATTACTCGCCACTCGCCACTCGCCACTCATTACTCGCCACTCAACACTCGCCACCCATTACTCACCACTCATTACTTGCCACTCATTACTTGCCACTCGCCACTCATTACTCGCCACTCATTACTCGCCACTCGCCACTTGCCACTCATTACTCGCCACTCACCACTCATTACTCGCCACTCATTACTCGCCACTCATTACTCGCCACTCATTACTCGCCACTCGCCACTCATTACTCGCCACTCGCCACTCGAAACTCATTACTCGCCACTCGCCACTCATTACTCGCCACTCATTACTCGCCACTCATTACTCTCCACTCATTACTCGCCACTCGTTACTCGCCACTCGCCACTCGCCACACGAAACTCATTACTCGCCACTCGCCACTCATTATTCGCCACTCATTACTCGCCACTTGCCACTCGCCAAAAATTACTCGCCACTCGCCACTCGCCACTCACTACTCGCCACTCACCACTCATTACTCATCATTTGCACTCCACACTCGCCACTCGCCACTCATTACTTGCCACTCATTACTGGCCACTCATTACTCGCCACTCGCCACTCATTACTCGCCATTCGCCACTCTTTAATCGCCACTCATTACTCGCCACTCATTACTCGCCACTCATTACTCGCCACTCATTACTCACCACTCATTACTCGCCACTCGTTACTCGTAACTCGCCACTCGCCACTTGAAACTCATTACTCGCCACTCGCCACTCATTACTCGCCACTCATTACTCGCCACTCGCCACTCCTTACTCACCACTCGCCACTCGCCACTCATTACTCACCACTCACCACTCATTACTCGCCACTCGCCACTCCCCACTCGCCACTCGCCACTCATTACTCGCCACTCATTACTCGCCACTCATTACTCGCCACTCATTACTCGCCACTCGCCACTCATTACTCGCCACTCATTACTCGCCACTCATTACTCGCCACTCATTACTCGCCACTCATTACTCGCCACTCATTACTCGCCACTCGTCACTCATTACTCGCCACTCATTACTCGCCACTCATTACTCGCCACTCGCCACTCATTACTCGCCACTCATTACTCGCCACTCATTACTCGCCACTCAACACTCGCCACTCATTACTTGCCACTCATTACTCATTACTCGCCACTCATTACTCGCCACTCATTACTCGCCACTCATTACTTTCCACTCGCCACTCGCCACTCATTACTCGCCACTCGCCACTCAATACTCGCCACTCATTACTTTACTTGCCACTCATTACTCGCCACTCGCCACTTGCCACTCATTACTCGCCACTCAACACTCGCCACCCATTACTCACCACTCATTACTTGCCACTCATTACTTGCCACTCGCCACTCGCCACACATTACTCGCCACTCAACACTCGCCACCCATTACTCACCACTCATTACTTGCCACTCATTACTTGCCACTCGCCACTCATTACTCGCCACTCATTACTCGCCACTCGCCACTTGCCACTCATTACTCGCCACTCACCACTCATTACTCGCCTCTCATTACTCGCCACTCATTACTCGCTACTCATTACTCGCCACTCATTACTCGCCACTCATTACACGCCACTCGCCACTCATTACTCGCCACTCGCCACTCGAAACTCATTACTCGCCACTCGCCACTCATTACTCGCCACTCATTACTCGCCACTCATTACTCGCCACTCATTACTCGCCACTCGTTACTCGCCACTCGCCACTCGCCACACGAAACTCATTACTCGCCACTCACCACTCATTATTCGCCACTAATTACTCGCCACTCGCCACTCGCCACTCACTACTCGCCACTCACCACTCATTACTCGTCATTTGCACTCCACACTCGCCACTCGCCACTCATTACTCGCCACTCATTACTCGCCACTCATTACTGGCCACTCATTACTCGCCACTCGCCACTCATTACTCGCCATTCGCCACTCTTTACTCGCCACTCATTACTCGCCACTCATTACTCGCCACTCATTACTCGCCACTCATTACTCACCACTCATTACTCGCCACTCGTTACTCGCCACTCGCCACTCGCCACTTGAAACTCATTACTCGCCACTCGCCACTCATTACTCGCCACTCATTACTCGCCATTCGCCACTCTTTACTCACCACTCGCCACTCGCCACTCATTACTCGTCACTCACCACTCATTACTCGCCACTCGCCACTCCCCACTCGCCACTCGCCACTCATTACTCGCCACTCATTACTCGCCACTCATTACTCGCCACTCGCCACTCATTACTCGCCACTCATTACTCGCCACTCATTACTCGCCACTCATTACTCGCCACTCATTACTCGCCACTCATTACTCGCCACTCATTACTCGCCACTCGCCACTCATTACTCGCCACTCATTACTCGCCACTCATTACTCGCCACTCGCCACTCATTACTCGCCACTCATTACTCGCCACTCATTACTCGCAACTCAACACTCGCCACTCATTACTTGCCACTCATTACTCATTACTCGCCACTCATTACTCGCCACTCATTACTCGCCACTCATTACTTGCCACTCGCCACTCGCCACTCGCCACTCAATACTCGCCACTCATTACTTTACTTGCCACTCATTACTCGCCACTCGCCACTTGCCACTCATTACTCGCCACTCAACACTCGCCACCCATTACTCACCACTCATTACTTGCCACTCATTACTTGCCACTCGCCACTCATTACTCGCCACTCATTACTCGCCACTCGCCACTTGCCACTCATTACTCGCCACTCACCACTCATTACTCGCCTCTCATTACTCGCCACTCATTACTCGCTACTCATTACTCGCCACTCATTACTCGCCACTCATTACACGCCACTCGCCACTCATTACTCGCCACTCGCCACTCGAAACTCATTACTCGCCACTCGCCACTCATTACTCGCCACTCATTACTCGCCACTCATTACTCGCCACTCATTACTCGCCACTCGTTACTCGCCACTCGCCACTCGCCACACGAAACTCATTACTCGCCACTCGCCACTCATTACTCGCCACTCATTACTCGCCACTCATTACTCGCCACTTGCCACTCGCCACTAATTACTCGCCACTCGCCACTCGCCACTCACCACTCGCCACTCACCACTCATTACTCGTCATTTGCACTCCACACTCGCCACTCGCCACTCATTACTCGCCACTCATTATTCGCCACTCATTACTGGCCACTCATTACTCGCCACTCGCCACTCATTACTCGCCATTCGCCACTCTTTACTCGCCACTCATTACTCGCCACTCATTACTCGCCACTCATTACTCGCCACTCATTACTCACCACTCATTACTCGCCACTCGTTACTCGCCACTCGCCACTCGCCACTCGCCACTTGAAACTCATTATTCGTCACTCGCCACTCATTACTCTCCACTCATTACTCGCCACTCAATACTCGCCACTCATTACTCGCCACTCATTACTCGCCACTCGTTACTCACCACTCGCCACTCGCCACTCGAAAATCATTACTCGCCACTAGCCACTCGCCACTCATTACTCGCTACTCGCCACTCTTTACTCGCCACTCGCCACTCGCCACTCACCACTCATTACTCGCCACTCGCCACTCCCTACTCGCCACTCGACACTCATTACTCGCCACTCATTACTCGCCACTCATTACTCGCCACTCGCCACTCATTACTCGCCACTCGCCACTCATTACTTGCCACTCATTACTCGCCACTCATTACTCGCCACTCGCCACTCATTACTCGCCACTCATTACTCGCCACTCAACACTCGCCACTCATTACTTGCCACTCATTACTCATTACTCGCCACTCATTACGTGCCACTCATTACTCGCCACTCATTACTCGCCACTCGCCACTCGCCACTCATTACTCGCCACTCGCCACTCAATACTCGCCACTCATTAATTGCCACTCATTACTCGCCACTCGCCACTCGCCACTCATTACTCGCCACTCAACACTCGCCACCCATTACTCACCACTCATTACTTGCCACTCATTACTTGCCACTCGCCACTCATTACTCGCCACTCATTACTCGCCACTCGCCACTTGCCACTCATTGCTCGCCACTCACCACTTATTACTCGCCACTCATTACTCGCTACTCATTACTCGCCACTCATTACTCGCCACTCATTACTCGCCACTCATTACTCGCCACTCGCCACTCATTACTCGCCACTCGCCACTCGAAAATCATTACTCGCCACTCGCCACTCATTACTCGCCACTCATTACTCGCCACTCATTACTCGCCACTCGTTACTCGCCACTCGCCACTCGCCACTCATTACTCGCCACTCATTACTCGCTACTCGCCACTCGCCACTTGCCACTCGCCACTAATTACTCGCCACTCGCCACTCGTCACTCACTACTCGCCACTCACCACTCATTACTCGTCATTTGCACTCCACACTCGCCACTCATTACTCGCCACTCATTACTCGCCACTCATTACTGGCCACTCATTACTCGCCTCTCGCCACTCATTACTCGCCATTCGCCACTCTTTACTCGCCACTCATTACTCGCCACTCATTACTCGCCACTCATTACTCGCCACTCATTACTCACCACTCATTACTCGCCACTCGTTACTCGCCACTCGCCACTCGCCACTTGAAACTCATTACTTGCCACTCGCCACTCATTACTCGCCACTCATTACTCGCCACTCGCCACTCTTTACTCACCACTCGCCACTCGCCACTCATTACTCGCCACTCACCATTCATTACTCGCCACTCGCCACTCCCCACTCGCCACTCGCCACTCATTACTCGCCACTCATTACTCGCCACTCATTACTCACCACTCATTACTCGCCACTCGCCACTCATTACAAGCCACTCGCCACTCATTACTCGCCACTCATTACTCGCCACTCATTACTCGCCACTCATTACTCGCCACTCGCCACTCATTACTCGCCACTCATTACTCGCCACTCATTACTCGCCACTCAACACTCGCCACTCATTACTTGCCACTCATTACTCATTACTCGCCACTCATTTCTCGCCACTCATTACTCGCCACTCAATACTCGCCACTCGCCACTCGCCACTCATTACTCGCCACTTGCCACTCAATACTCGCCACTCATTACTTGCCACTCATTACTCGCCACTCGCCACTTGCCACTCATTACTCGCCACTCAACACTCGCCACCCATTACTCACCACTCATTACTTGCCACTCATTACTTGCCACTCGTCACTCATTACTCGCCACTCATTACTCGCCACTCGCCACTTGCCACTCATTACTCGCCACTCACCACTCATTACTCGCCTCTCATTACTCGCCACTCATTACTCGCCACTCATTACTCGCCACTCATTACTCGCCACTCATTACTCGCCACTCGCCACTCATTACTCGCCACTCGCCACTCGAAACTCATTACTCGCCACTCGCCACTCATTACTCGCCACTCATTACTCGCCACTCATTACTCGCCACTCATTACTCGCCACTCGTTACTCGCCACTAAACACTCGCCACACGAAACTCATTACTCGCCACTCACCACTCATTACTCGTCATTTGCACTCCACACTCGCCACTCGCCACTCATTACTCGCCACTCATTACTCGCCACTCGCCACTCATTACTCGCCATTCGCCACTCTTTACTCGCAACTCATTACTCGCCACTCATTACTCGCCACTCATTACTCGCCACTCATTACTCACCACTCATTACTCGCCACTCGTTACTCGCCACTCGCCACTTGCCACTCGCCACTTGAAACTCATTACTCGCCACTCGCCACTCATTACTCGCCACTCATTACTCGCCACTCGCCACTCTTTACTCACCACTCGCCACTCATTACTCGCCACTCACCACTCATTACTCGCCACTCGCCACTCCCCACTCGCCACTCACTACTCGCCACTCATTACTTGCCACTCATTACTCGCCACTCGTTACTCACCACACGAAACTCATTACTCGCCACTCGCCACTCATTACTCGCCACTCATTACTCGCCACTCATTACTCGCCACTTGCCACTCGCCACTAATTACTCGCCACTCGCCACTCGCCACTCACTACTCGCCACTCACCACTCATTACTCGTCATTTGCACTCCACACTCGCCACTCGCCACTCATTACTCGCCACTCATTACTCGCCACTCATTACTGGCCACTCATTACTCGCCACTCGCCACTCATTACTCGCCATTCGCCACTCTTTACTCGCCACTCATTACTCGCCACACATTACTCGCCACTCATTACTCGCCACTCATTACTCACCACTCATTACTCGCCACTCGTTACTCGCCACTCGCCACTCGCCACTTGAAACTCATTACTCGCCACTCGCCACTCATTACTCGCCACTCATTACTCGCCATTCGCCACTCTTTACTCACCACTCGCCACTCGCCACTCATTACTCGCCACTCACCACTCATTACTCGCCACTCGCCACTCCCCACTCGCCACTCATTACTCGACACTCATTACTCGCCACTCATTACTCGCCACTCGCCACTCATTACTCGCCACTCGCCACTCATTACTCACCACTCATTACTTGTCACTCATTACTCGCTACTCATTACTCGCCACTCATTACTCGCCACTCATTACTCGCCACTCGTTACTCACCACTCGCCACTTGCCACTCGAAACTCATTACTCGCCACTCGCCACTCATTACTCGCCACTCATTACTCGCCACTCATTACTCGCCACTCGCCACTCGCCACTAATTACTCGCCTCTCACCACTCGCCACTCATTACTCGCCACTCACCACTCATTACATGTCACTCGCCACTCCCCACTCGCCACTCGCCACTCATTACTCGCCACTCATTACTCGCCACTCATTACTGGCCACTCATTACTCGCCACTCGCCACTCATTACTCGCCATTCGCCACTCTTTACTCTCCACTTATTACTCGCCACTCATTACTTGCCACTCATTACTCGCCACACATTACTCGCCACTCATTACTCGCCACTCATTACTCGCCACTTGCCACTCGCCACTCGAAACTCACTACTCGCCACTCGCCACTCCTTACTCGCCACTCATTACTCGCCACTCATTACTCGCCACTTGCCAATCTTTACTCGCCACTCGCCACTCGCCACTCATTACTCGCCACTCACCACATATTACTCGCCACTCGCCACTCCCCACTCGCCACTCGCCACTCATTACTCGCCACTCAATACTCGCCACTCATTACTCGCCACTCATTACTCGCCACTCGCCACTCATTACTAGCCACTTGCCACTCATTACTCGCCACTCATTACTCGCCAATCGCCACTCTTCACTCGCCACTCATTACTCGCCACTCATTCCTCGCCACTCAACACTCGCCACTCATTACTTGCCACTCATTACTCATTACTCGCCACTCATTACTCGCCACTCATTACTCGCCACTCATTACTCGCCACTCGCCACTCGCCACTCATTACTCGCCACTTGCCACTCAATACTCGCCACTCATTACTTGCCACTCATTACTCGCCACTCGCCACTCGCCACTCATTACTCGTCACTCAACACTCGCCACCCATTACTCACCACTCATTACTTGCCACTCATTACTTGCCACTCGCCACTCATTACTCGCCACTCATTACTCGCCACTCGCCACTTGCCACTCATTACTCGCCACTCACCACTCATAACTCGCCACTCATTACTCGCCACTCATTACTCGCCACTCATTACTCGCCACTCATTACTCGCCACTCATTACTCGCCACTCATTACTCGCCACTCGCCACTCATTACTTGCCACTCGCCACTCGAAACTCATTACTCGCCACTCGCCACTCATTACTCGCCACTCATTACTCGCCACTCATTACTCACCACTCATTACTCTCCACTCGTTACTCGCCACTCGCCACTCGCCACTCGAAACTCATTACTCGCCACTCGCCACTCATTACTCGCCACTCATTACTCGCCACTCATTACTCGCCACTTGCCACTCGTCACTAATTACTCGCCACTCATTACTCGCCACTCATTACTGGCCACTCATTACTCGCCACTCGCCACTCATTACTCGCCATTCGCCACTCTTTACTAGCCACTCATTACTCGCCACTCATTGCTCGCCACTCATTACTCACCACTCATTACTCGCCACTCGTTACTCGCCACTCGCCACTCGTCACTTGAAACTCATTACTCGCCACTCGCCACTCATTACTCGCCACTCATTACTCGCCACTCATTACTCGCCACTCGCCACTCTTTACTCACCACTCGCCACTCGCTACTCATTACTCGCCACTCACCACTCATTACTCGCCACTCGCCACTCCCCATTCGCCACTCTCCACTCATTACTCGCCACTCATTACTCGCCACTCATTACTCGCCACTCATTACTCGCCACTCACCACTCATTACTCGCCACTTGCCACTCATTACTCGCCACTCATTACTCGCCACTCATTACTCGCCACTCATTACTCGCCACTCATTACTCGCCACTCAATACTCGCCACTCGCCACTCATTACTCGCCACTCATTACTCGCCACTTGCCACTCGCCACTCATTACTTGCCACTCATTACTCGCCACTCATTACTCTTCACTCATTACTCGCCACTCAATACTCGCCACTCATTACTCGTCACTCATTACTCGCCACTCGCCACTCGAAACTCATTACCCGCCACTCGCCACTCGCCACTCATTACTCGCCACTCGCCACTCTTTACTCGCCACTCATTACTCGCCACTCACCACTCATTACTCGCCACTCGCCACTCCCCACTCGCCACTCCCCACTCGCCACTCGCCACTCATTACTCGCCACTCGCCACTCATTACTCGCCACTCGCCACTCATTACTCGCCACTCATTACTCGCCACTCATTACTCGCCACTCATTACTCGCCACTCAACACTCGCCACTCATTACTTGCCACTCATTACTCATTACTCGCCACTCATTACTTGCCACTCATTACTCGCCACTCATTACTCGCCACTCGCCATTCGCCACTCATTACTCGCCACTCGCCACTCAATACTCGCCACTCATTACTTGCCACTCATTACTCGCCACTCGCCACTAGCCACTCATTACTCGCCACTCAATACTCGCCACCCATTACTCACCACTCATTACTTGCCACTCATTACTTGCCAATCGCCACTCATTACTCGCCACTCACCACTTGCCACTCATTACTCGCCACTCACCACTCATTACTCGCCATTCATTACTCGCCACTCATTACTCGCCACTCATTACTCGCCACTCATTACTCGCCACTCATTACTTGCCACTCGCCACTCATTACTCGCCACTCGCCACTCGAAACTCATTACTCGCCACTCGCCACTCATTACTCGCCACTCGCCACTCATTACTCGCCACTCATTACTCGCCACTCATTACTCACCACTCGTTACTCGCCACTCGCCACTCACCACTCGAAACTCATTACTCGCCACTCGCCACTCATTACTCGCCACTTGCCACTCGCCACTAATTACTCGCCACTCGCCACTCGCCACTCACTACTCGCCACTTACCACTCATTACTCGTCATTTGCACTCCCCACTCGCCACTCGCCACTCATTACTCGCCACTCATTACTCGCCACTCATTACTGGCCACTCATTACTCGCCACTCGCCACTCATTACTCGCCATTCGCCACTCTTTACACGCCACTCATTACTCGCCACTCATTACTCGCCACTCATTACTCGCCACTCATTACTCACCACTCATTACTCGCCACTCGTTACTCGCCACTAGCCACTCGCCACTTGAAACTCATTACTCGCCACTCGCCACTCATTACTCGCCACTCATTACTCGCCACTCATTACTCGCCACTCATTACTCGCCACTCATTACTCGCCACTCGCCACTCTATACTCACCACTCGCCACTCGTTACTCGCCACTCACCACTCATTACTCGCCACTCGCCACTCTCCACTCGCCACTTGCCACTTATTACTCGCCACTCATTACTCGCCACTCATTACTCGCCACTCGCCACTCATTACTCGCCACTTGCCACTCATTACTCACCACTCATTACTCGCCACTCGCCACTCCCCACTCGCCACTTGCCACTCATTTCTCGCCACTCATTACTTGCCACTCATTACTCATTACTCGCCACTCATTACTCGCCACTCATTACTCGCCACTCATTACTCGCCACTCGCCACTCATTACTCGCCACTCGCCACTCGCCACTCGCCACTCATTACTCGCCACTCAACACTCGCCACCCATTACTCACCACTCATTGCTTGCCACTCATTACTTGCCACTCGCCACTCATTACTCGCCACTCATTACTCGCCACTCGCCACTCATTACTCGCCACTCGCCACTCATTACTCGCCACTCATTACTCGCCACTTGTCACTCGCCACTCATTACTCGCCACTCAATACTCGCCACTCATTACTCGCCACTCAACACTCGCCACTCATTACTTGCCACTCAACACTCGCCACTCGGTACTCGCCACTCATTACTCACCACTCATTACTCGCCACTCATTACTCGCCACTCGCCACTCATTACTCGCCACTCATTACTCGCCACTCGCCACTCGAAACTCATTACTCGCCACTCGCCACTCATTACTCGCCACTCATTACTCGCCACTCATTTCTCGCCACTCGCCACTCGCCACTCATTACCCGCCACTCATTACTCGCCACTCGAAAACTCATTACTTGCCACTCATTACTCGCCACTCGCCACTCATTACTCGCCACTCAACACTCGCCACCCATTACTCACCACTTATTACTTGCCACTCATTACTCGCCACTCATTACTCGCCACTCATTACTCGCCACTCATTACTCGACACTCGAAACTCATTACTCGCCACTCATTACTCGCCACTCGCCACACATTACTCGCCACTCATTACTCGCCACTCATTACTCGCCACTCATTACTCGCCACTCATAACTCGCCACTCATTACTCACCACTCGCCACTCGCCACTCGCCACTCGAAACTCATTACACGCCACTCGCCACTCATTACTCGCCACTCATTACTTGCCACTCATTACTCGCCACTCGCCACTCATTACTCGCCACTCGCCACTCATTACTCGCCACTCGCCACTCATTACTCGCCACTTATTACTCGCCACTCATTACTCGCCACTCGCCACTCATTACTCGCCGCTCATTACTCGCCACTCTTTACTCGCCACTCGCCACTCATTACTCGCCACTCACCACTCATTACTCGTCACTCATTACTCGCCACTCGCCACTCGAAACTCATTACTCGCCACTCGCCACTCATTACTTGCCACTCATTACTCGCCACTCGCCACTCGCCACTCATTACTCGCCACTCATTACTCGCCACTTGCCACTCATTACTCGCCACTCATTACTCGCAACTCGCGACTCATTACTCGCCACTCATTACTTGCCACTCATTACTTTCCACTCAACACTCGCCACTCGCCACTTATTACTCGCCACTTGCCACTCATTACTCGCCTCTCATTACTCGCCACTCGCCACTCATTACTCGCCACTCATTACTCGCCACTCATTACACGCCACTCGTTACTCGCCACTCATTACTCGCCACTCATTACTCGCAACTCGCCAATCATTACTCGCCACTCATTACTCGCCACTCATTACTTGCCAATCATTACTCGCCACTCATTACTCGCCACTCATTACTCGCCACTCGCCACTCATTACTCGCCACTCGCCACTCATTACTCGCCACTCACCACTCATTACTCGTCACTCATTACTCGCCACTCGCCACTCGAAACTCATTACTCGCCACTCGCCACTCATTAATCGCCACTCATTACTCGCCACTCGCCACTCGCCACTCATTACCTGCCACTTGCCACTCATTACTCGCCACTCACCATTCATTACTCGCCACTCGCCACTCACCACTCATTACTCGCCACTCATTACTCGCCACTCGCCACTCATTACTCGCCACTCGCCACTCATTACTCGCCACTCACCACTCATTACTCGTCACTCATTACTCGCCACTCGCCACTCGAAACTCATTACTCGCCACTCGCCACTCATTAATCGCCACACATTACTCGCCACTCGCCACTCGCCACTCATTACCTGCCACTTGCCACTCATTACTCGCCACTCACCATTCATTACTGGCCACTCGCCACTCACCACTCATTACTCGCCACTCATTACTCGCCACTCAACACTCGCCACCCATTACTCACCACTCATAACTCACCACTCATTACTCGCCACTCACCACTCATTCCTCGCCACTCGCCACTCATTACTCGCCACTAATTACTCACCACTCATTACTCGCCACTCGCCACTCATTACTCGCCACTCATTACTCGCCACTCGCCACTCATTACTCACCACTCAACACTCGCCACCCATTACTCACCACTCATTACTTGCCACTCATTACTCGCCACTTGCCTCTCGCCACTCATTACTCACCACTCATTGCTCGCCACTCATTACT
>JAWZYT010002072.1:32500-52500 GCA_034508575.1 Petrolisthes manimaculis | reverse complement strand
CGGGGCAGTGGGGCAATTGCGGGGCAGGGCAGTGGGGCGGGGCAGAGGGGCGGGGCGGCGGGGTTGTGGGGCGGTGGGGCAGCAGGTTAGGTTAGGTTAGGTTAGGTTAGGTTAGGTTAAGGGTTAGGTTAGGTTAGGTTAGGTTAGGTTAAGGATTAGGTTAGGTTAGGTTAGGTTAGGTTAGGTTAGGTTAGGTTAGGTTAGGTTAAGGGTTAGGTTAGGTTAGGTTAGGTTAGGTTAGGTTAGGTTGGGTTAGGTTAGGTTAGGTTAGGTTAGGTTAGGTTAGGTTAGGTTAGGTTAGGTTAGGTTAGGGGCAGCGGGGCGGCAGGGCGGCGTGGCGGCAGGGCAGTTGCGGGGCGGGGCAGCGGGGCGGCTTGGCAGCTGGGCGGCAGGGCATCGGGGCAGCGGGGCGAGGCAGCGGGGCGGCGGGGCAGCGGGGCGGGGAGGCGGGGCAGTTGCGAGGCGGGGTAGCGGGGCGGCGGGGCAACAGGGCGGCGGGGCAGCGGGATGCGGGGCAGCGGGGCGGGTCAGTGGGGCGGCGGGGCTTGACAGCGGGGCAGCAGGGCGTCGGGGCGGGGCAGCGGGGCGGGGCAGCGGGGCGGGGCAGTGGGGCAGTTGCGGGGCGGGGTGGCGGGGCAGCGGGGCGTCGGGGCAGCGGGGCGGGGCAGTGGGGCGTCGGGGCAGCGGGGCGGCGGGGCAGCGGGGCGGGGCAGTGGGGCAGTTGCGGGGCGGGGCGGCGGGGCAGCGGGGCGTCGGGGCAGCGGGGCGGGGCAGTGGGGCGGCGGGGCTGGACAGCGGGGCAGCGGGGCGTCGGGGCAGTGGGGCAGGGTGGCGGGGCAGCGGGGTGGCGGGGCAGCGGGGCGGCAGGGCAGCGGGGCAGCGGGGCAGCGGGGTGACAGCCGGGCGGCGGCGGGGCAGTGGGGCAGGTCAGTGGGGCGGGGCAGCGGGGCGGGGCGGCGGGGCAGCGGGGCAGCAGGTTAGGGGTTAGGTTAGGTTAGGTTAGGTTAGGTTAGGTTAGGTTGGGTTAGGTTAGGTTAGGTTAGGTTAGGTTAGGTTGGGTTAGGTTAGGTTAGGTTAGGTTGGGTTAGGTTAGGTTAGGTTAGGTTAGGTTAGGTTAGGTTAGGTTGGGTTAGGTTAGGTTAGGTTAAGGGTTAGGTTAGGTTAGGTTAGGTTAGGTTAGGTTGGGTTAGGTTAGGTTAAGGGTTAGGTTAGGTTAGGTTAAGGGTTAGGTTAGGTTAGGTTAGGTTAGGTTGGGTTAGGTTAGGTTAGGGGCAGCGGGGCGGCAGGGCGGCGTGGCGGCAGGGCAGTGGGGCGGCGTGGCAGCGGGGCTTTAGGGCATCGGGGCAGCGGGGCGGGGCAGCGGGGCAGCGGGGCGGGGAGGCGGGGCAGTTGCGAGGCGGGGTAGCGGGGTTGCGGGGCAGCAGGGCGGCGGGGCAGCGGGATGCGGGGCAGCGGGGCGGGGCAGTGGGGCGGCGGGGCTTGACAGCGGGGCAGCAGGGCATCGGGGCAGCGGGGCGGGGTGGCGGGGCAGCGGGGCAGCGGGGCGGGGCAGCGGGGCGGGGCAGGGGGGCAGTTGCGGGGCGGGGTGGCGGGGCGTCGGGGCAGCGGGGCGGGGCAGCGGGGCGTCGGGGCGGCGGGGCGGGGCAGTGGGGCAGTTGCGGGGCGGGGCGGCGGGGCAGCGGGGCGTCGGGGCAGCGGGGCGGGGCAGTGGGGCGGCGGGGCTGGACAGCGGGGCAGCGGGGCGTCGGGGCAGTGGGGCAGGGTGGCGGGGCAGCGGGGTGGCGGGGCAGCGGGGCGGCAGGGCAGCGGGGCGGCGGGGCAGCGGGGTGACAGCTGGGCGGCGGCGGGGCAGTGGGGCAGGTCAGTGGGGCGGGGCAGCGGGGCGGGGCGGCGGGGCAGCAGGTTAGGGGTTAGGTTAGGTTAGGTTAGGTTAGGTTAAGGGTTAGGTTAGGTTAGGTTAGGTTAGGTTGGGTTAAGGGTTAGGTTAGGTTAGGTTAGGTTAGGTTAGGTTAGGTTAAGGGTTAGGTTAGGTTAGGTTAAGGGTTAGGTTAGGTTAGGTTAGGTTGGGTTAGGTTAGGTTAGGTTAGGTTAGGTTAGGGGCAGCGGGGCGGCGTGGCAGCGGGGCGGCAGGGCATCGGGGCAGCGGGGCGGGGCAGTGGGGCAGCGGGGCGGGGCGGGGAGGCGGGGCAGTTGCGAGGCGGGGTAGCGGGGCGGCGGGGCAGCGGGATGCGGGGCAGTGGGGCGGGGCAGTGGGGCGGCGGGGCTTGACAGCGGGGCAGCAGGGCGTCGGGGCAGCGGGGCGGGGGGGCGGGGCGTCGGGGCAGCGGGGCAGCGGGGCAGTTGCGGGGCGGGGCGGCGGGGCAGCGGGGCGGGGCAGCGGGGCGTCGGGGCAGCGGGGCGGCGGGGCAGCGGGGCGGGGCAGTGGGGCAGTTGCGGGGCGGGGCGGCGGGGCATAGGGGCGTCGGGGCAGCGGGGCGGGGCAGTGGGGCGGCGGGGCTGGACAGCGGGGCAGCGGGGCGTCGGGGCAGCGGGGCAGTGGGGCAGGGTGGCGGAGCAGCGGGGTGGCGGGGCAGCGGGGCGGCAGGGCAGCGGGGTGACAGCCGGGCGGCGGCGGGGCAGTGGGGCAGGGCAGTGGGGCGGGGCAGCGGGGCGGGGCGGCGGGGCAGCGGGGCAGCAGGTTAGGGGTTAGGTTAGGTTAGGTTAGGTTAGGTTAGGTTAGGTTAAGGGTTAGGTTAGGTTAGGTTCGGTTAGGTTGGGTTAGGTTAGGTTAGGTTAGGTTAGGTTAAGGGTTAGGTTAGGTTAGGTTGGGTTAGGTTAGGTTAGGTTAGGTTAGGTTAGGTTAAGGGTTAGGTTAGGTTAGGTTAGGTTAGGTTGGGTTAGGTTAGGTTAGGTTAGGTTAGGTTAAGGGTTAGGTTAGGTTAGGTTAGGTCCCGGTAGTATACCACGGTTAGGCTATGTTAGGTTAGGTCCCGGTAGTCTGCCCCGGTTAGGTCCCGGTAGTCTGTCCCGGTTCTGTTATGTTAGGTTAGGTCCCGGTAGTCTGCCCCGGTTAGGTCCCGGTAGTCTGTCCCGGTTGTGTTATGTTAGGTTAGGTCCCGGTAGTCTGCCCCGGTTAGGTCCCGGTAGTCTGTCCCGGTTGTGTTATGTTAGGTTAGGTCCCGGTAGTCTGCCCCGGTTAGGTCCCGGTAGTCTGTCCCGGTCCTGTTATGTTAGGTTAGGTCCCGGTAGTTTGCCCCGGTTAGGTCTCGGTAGGTTAGGTTAGGTTAGGTTAGGTTAGGTTAGGTTAGGTTAGGTTAGGTTAGGTTAGGTTAGGTTAGGTCCCGGTAGTCTGTCCCGGTTAGGTCCCGGTAGTCTGCCCCGGTTCTGTTATGTTAGGTTAGGTCCCGGTAGTCTGCCCCGGTTAGGTCCCGGTAGTCTGTCCCGGTTCTGTTATGTTAGGTTAGGTCCCGGTAGTCTGTCCCGGTCCTGTTATGTTAGGTTAGGTCCCGGTAGTCTGCCCCGGTTAGGTCCCGGTAGTCTGCCCCGGTTAGGTCCCGGTAGTCTGTCCCGGTTCTGTTATGTTAGGTTAGGTCCCGGTAGTCTGCCCCGGTTAGGTCCCGGTAGTCTGTCCCGGTTGTGTTATGTTAGGTTAGGTCCCGGTAGTCTGCCCCGGTTAGGTCCCGGTAGTCTGTCCCGGTCCTGTTATGTTAGGTTAGGTCCCGGTAGTTTGCCCCGGTTAGGTCTCGGTAGGTTAGGTTAGGTTAGGTTAGGTTAGGTTAGGTTAGGTTAGGTTAGGTTAGGTTAGGTTAGGTCCCGGTAGTATGCCCTGGTTAGGCTATGTTAGGTTAGGTCCCGGTAGTCTGCCCCGGTTAGGCTATGTTAGGTTAGGTCCCGGTAGTCTGCCCCGGTTAGGCTATGTTAGGTTAGGTCCCGGTAGTTTGCCCCGGTTAGGTCCCGGTAGTCTGTCCCGGTCCTGTTATGTTAGGTTAGGTCCCGGTAGTCTGCCCCGGTTAGGTCCCGGTAGTCTGTCCCGGTTCTGTTATGTTAGGTTAGGTCCCGGTAGTCTGCCCCGGTTAGGCTATGTTAGGTTAGGTCCCGGTAGTTTGCCCCGGTTAGGTCCCGGTAGTCTGTCCCGGTCCTGTTATGTTAGGTTAGGTCCCGGTAGTCTGCCCCGGTTAGGTCCCGGTAGTCTGTCCCGGTTCTGTTATGTTAGGTTAGGTCCCGGTAGTCTGCCCCGGTTAGGTCCCGGTAGTCTGCCCCGGTTAGGTCCTGGTAGTCTACTGTGGTCTAGGTTAGGTTAGGTAATACTACTACTACTACTAATATTACTACTACTACTAATACTACTACTACTAATTCTAATAGGAAGAGGTTAGGTTAAATAAGGCTTGGTTTGGTTAGGCTGTCGAGAAGAAGCCCAAATTTTTTTTATTTGGCTTCTAAATCCAAAATTTCGCCCCCCCAATCCCTTGTTTTACCCTCCCCCACCCCACCAACCACCCCGGCGGCTTACGACCTTATATATATTCGGCAAAAATCGCCAACACCCCCATTTTAGCCAATCACAACTCACCTTGGGGCTACAAAACTGGGCTACAAAACATTGGTAACACTGCTCTTACCCTTCACACTTGGGCTAGAGGTGGCTAGAAGTGGCTACAACACCATGGCAACACTGCATTTACACATTCGAGTCAATTTCACTTTTCATCTACTATATTGCACACCTTTATACTTCACTTTAATCTACAGGATTTTTAAGACTACTATTTCACTGTTATTACACATTATTCGTTTTCAAGGGCATTATTTTCATTTCATTTCATTGCAAATGTTTCTTTGTTTACATGTGTGTGTGAGAGAGAAAGAGAGAGAGAGTCGTAAGTATAGCCAGAATAAGGGCCCGAATTGGCAATACTACTACTACTACTACTACTACTACTACTACTACTACTACTACTACTAATAATAATAATAATAATAATAATAATAATAATAATAATAATACAGGTAATAATATTAATACAGGTAATAATAATAATAATGAATAATTTCTAATCTATATATCTAATATATAATAGCATGGTGTATGTAAATAAACACGTTTTCTTTAGTGGTAGAAACGGGATAGAAAATTTGTTCAGTTCATCCCTATATAAGTCAGATTTCCCTGCCTCCCTGCCTGCCTACCTGGCTGCCAGCCTCCCTACCTGCCTGCCTGCCTACCTGCCTGCCTGCCTCCCTACCTGCCTGTCTGCCTGCCTGCCTGCCTGCCTGCCTCCCTAACTGCCTGCCTGCCTGCCTACCTGCCTGCCTGCCTACCTACCTGCCTGCCTGCCTGCCTCCCTACCTACCTGCCTGCCTCCCTACCTGCCTGCCTGCTGTTAAAACAGGTTTTTTGGGCCCAAAAAGTCGATTTGTGCATCTTCGATACCATGGAAATTGAAATTTTTCTAGCACAGTACAAATCCACTTTTTGGGCCAAAAAAACGTGTTTTAGCATTTTTTTTGCCTGAAATTGAAATTTTTCTAGCACAGTACAAATCGCTTCTGAGACCCAAAAAACTCGATTTTTCGGTGTTTTTGGGATATAAACGGGTATCGAAGATGCATGCACAAATCGACTTTTTGGGCCAAAAAAACGTGTTTTAGCATTTTTTTTGCCTGAAAATTGAAATTTTACTAGCACAGTACAAATCGCTTCTGAGACCCAAAAAACTCGATTTTTCGGTATTTTTAGGCTAAATTTGGGATATAAACGGGTATCGAAGATGCATGCACAAATCGACTTTTTGGGCCAAAAAAACGTGTTTTAGCATTTTTTTTGCCTGAAAATTGAAATTTTTCTAGCACAGTACAAATCGACTTTTTGGGCCAAAAAAACGTGTTTTAGCATTTTTTTTGCCTGAAAATTGAAATTTTTCTAGCACAGTACAAATCGACTTTTTGGGCCAAAAAAACGTGTTTTAGCATTTTTTTTGCCTGAAAATTGAATTTTTTCTAGCACAGTACAAATCGCTTCTGAGACCTAAAAACTCGATTTTTCGGTGTTTTTAGGCTAAATTTGGGATATAAACGGGTATCGAAGATGCATGCACAAATCGACTTTTTGGGCCAAAAAAACGTGTTTTAGCATTTTTTTGCCTGAAAATTGATTTTTTCTAGAACAGTGTAGACATGTACAAATCGCTTCTGAGACCCAAAAAACTCGATTTTTCGGTGTTTTTAGGCTAAATTTGGGATATAAACGGGTATCGAAGATGCATACACAAATCGACTTTTTGGGCCAAAAAAACGTGTTTTAGCATTTTTTTTGCTTGAAAATTGAAATTTTTCTAGCACAGTACAAATCGCTTCTGAGACCCAAAAAACTTGATTTTTCGGTGTTTTTAGGCTAAATTTGGGATATAGACGGGTATCGAAGATGCATGCACAAATCGACTTTTTGGGCCCAAAAAACGTGTTTTAGCATTTTTTTTGCCTGAAAATTAAAAATTTTCTAGAACAGTGTAGACATGTACAAATCGCTTCTGAGACCCAAAAAACTCGATTTTTTCGGTGTTTTTAGGCTAAATTTGGGATATAAACGGGTATCGAAGATGCATGCACAAATCGACTTTTTGGGCCAAAAAAACGTGTTTTAGCATTTTTTTTGCCTGAAAATTGATTTTTTTTCTAGCACAGTACAAATCTGTTCTGAGACCCAAAAAACTCGATTTTTCGGTGTTTTTAGGCTAAATTTGGGATATAAACGGGTATCGAAGATGCATGCACAAATCGACTTTTTGGGCCAAAAAAACGTGTTTTAGCATTTTTTTTGCCTGAAAATTGAAATTTTTCTAGCACAGTACAAATCGACTTTTTGGGCCAAAAAAACGTGTTTTAGCATTTTTTTTGCCTGAAAATTGAAATTTTTCTAGCACAGTACAAATCGCTTCTGAGACCCAAAAAACTCGATTTTTCGGTGTTTTTAGGCTAAATTTGGGATATAAACGGGTATCGAAGATGCATGCACAAATCGACTTTTTGGGCCAAAAAAACGTGTTTTAGCATTTTTTTTGCCTGAAAATTGATTTTTTCTAGAACAGTGTAGACATGTACAAATCGCTTCTGAGACCCAAAAAACTCGATTTTTCGGTGTTTTTAGGCTAAATTTGGGATATAAACGGGTATCGAAGATGCATGCACAAATCGACTTTTTGGGCCAAAAAAACGTGTTTTAGCATTTTTTTTGCCTGAAAATTGAAATTTTTCTAGCACAGTACAAATCGCTTCTGAGACCCAAAAAACTTGATTTTTCGGTGTTTTTAAGCTAAATTTGGGATATAAACGGGTATCGAAGATGCATGCACAAATCGACTTTTTGGGCCAAAAAAACGTGTTTTAGCATTTTTTTTTCTGAAAATTGAATTTTTTCTAGCACAGTACAAATCGCTTCTGAGACCCAAAAAACTTGATTTTTCGGTGTTTTTAGGCTAAATTTGGGATATAGACGGGTATCGAAGATGCATGCACAAATCGACTTTTTGGGCCCAAAAAACGTGTTTTAGCATTTTTTTTGCCTGAAAATTAAAAATTTCCTAGAACAGTGTAGACATGTACAAATCGCTTCTGAGACCCAAAAAACTCGATTTTTCGGTGTTTTTAGGCTAAATTTGGGATATAAACGGGTATCGAAGATGTTGAAGAAGGAGGAGGTTGGAGACACCAACCAAACAGGGCAGTACTCCTAGGGTGGACGCTGGACTGGTGATAGGGAGGGTTGGAACTCCCGTTTCACCTGTCTGTCCACCTTTGCTGATCTTTTTCGTGTCTCACATACACCGAGAGTAGTCCAACATACTCCCAAAGACATCACTCTCTCTATTTACACAATATATACAAACACGCTACACACCACACCCTTTGTCCAAATTATATCCCCCAAAATTAATTAATAAATATGAATACAATTAAAAATCAATCCTCGGAGGCCCCTGGGGATGGGTCAATAAACTCCCCTCAGTCTGGACCATTTGTTGACGACCCCCCGAGATGCCCTGGACCAATGTCTGACACACTCTTTATCAACTTTTGCAACATTCGCGGTCTTTCCTCTAACTTCTCCTCTGTTGAACACCACCTCTTCTCCGCTAAACCTCATCTTCTCTTCCTCACCGAGACCCAGATCTCAGCATTAACTAACAGCAACCCCTACTCTGTCTCCTCTTACTTTCTCTATCCTCAGTTTCGTGCCAAAGGCGGATGTTGCGTATACGTACGCAACGACCTCACTTGTTCTCGTGTTCCCGAACTTGACTCTTCTGATTTTTCAACTATCTGGCTTCGGCTAACCTGCTACTCTCAAACTAAATACATCTGTGCTGTATATCTATCTCCTAACTCTACTGACTATACAAAATTCTTCGACTATCTTACTTCAAAAGTGGAACACATTCTATCACATTCTCCTTTCTCAGAAATCTCCATTTTAGGAGATTTCAACGTTCACCACCGCCTTTGGCTTTCATCTCCCTTCACTGATCCACCTGGTGAACAAGCCTTTACTTTTTCTATCCTCAACGACCTAGAGCAGTTAATTCAGTACCCTACCCGTATTCCAGACCGCCTTGGAGATCAGCCCAATATCCTTGACTTATTCCTAACCTCTCATCCTTCTGCTTATTCTGTTGAACTTTTCTCTCCTTTGGGCTCCTCCGATCACAATCTTATTTCAGTATCCTGTCCTATCGCTCCTGTAAGACCTTTGGACCCTCCCAGCAAGCGTCGTCTGTGGCACTACAGCGCTGCTGGCTGGGATGATCTGAGGCAGTACTTTGAAGATTTCCCATGGAGTGATTTTTGCTTTCGTGGCCGGGGTCCCTCAGAGAGTGCTGCACGCATCTCGGAGGTGATCATCTCGGGCATGGAGGCATACATTCCATATTCTTTCCCTCTTACTAATTCACGAAAATCTTGGTTTAATCACGCTTGTTCTACTGCTGTCCACAACAAGGAGGTAGCTTTCAGACGGCACCGACGCCTTCAAACTGATGAATCTCGTGCTCTGTATATCTCTGCCCGGAATCGCGCCAAATCTGTTCTCCGACTAACCAAAAAATCCTTCATCCGTGCCAAATGCAATGACCTGTCCAACTCCTCCACCTCTCGTTCTTTCTGGCATCTAGCCAAAAATCTCTCCAGTAACTTTACTTCTTCCTCTTTCCCTCCCCTCATCCTTCCTGATGGAAATGTTGGCATCTCTTCACCTGATAAAGCTGAACTCTTCTCTCAAACCTTTGCCTCTAACTCTACACTGGACGATTCCAACTCCACCCCCCTCTGACTTACTTATGCCTGTCATCAGAATATCTTCAAAGGAAGTATTTTCTGCCCTCTCTGGCCTTAACACAGTGTTGCCACTTTTGAAAACAGAAATTCCCACAGATTTTACCTCATTTCTCACACAGATTCACACAGATTTTGTGATTCTTCACACAAAATTCACACAAAGTAATAAATTTATTATAAATAAAAAAAAAAGGAGATAGTTTCTGTTTATTATGTGATCGTATACTAAACATAAAAATGCTTCAAACTATTTTTAATTGTTCACAATTATTTCATGTGAAAAGTTAGAAAAGTAATAAACTAGGTGTTGCCCTTTTTGTCTGTACATAACAGATTAATAAAATAAAAAAAATCTTTCCTACATTTCAGAGAAAATAGTATGGAGGAGAATTGTTTTCTTTCCAATGCCTAATGAGCTCATTATAATAATTAGCCTACAGGTCACCACTGATATTAGATTCAAAATAAACAGTTAATTATTTTCATATCAGCTGGAACATTTCATTCCATCATTTACATTTGTATTTTATAGTAAACTTGGTGCATCACTTAAAATTCTAATGTAACCAATACATCCTCCTCGGGCACATCTTCATTGCTTGCAAGAATCTTTGCCCCAAAATTTCTTACCATCAAACTGAGTTTGATGGTAAGTTTTCTTTGCAGCACTCATTATATCAATGCTAATTCAAGTGTGGATACCAACTGACTAAAGTTGCGACAGCGGTAGAGGCCTCAGTCTCCCTCCTCTGTCACTCTGTGAGGACAAGCTAGTTCCTGTTTTAACTTGTGTTTACATACACACACACACTCATTTTTCATAATATTCTTAGCATTATCTTAAAATTCACACAGAAATTCACACAGATTTTAAATATTTGGTGTCCCCACACAACACCTCCCACGTAGCTCCATTTCGCACACAGATTTGTGGGAAATTCCCACGAAGTGGCAACACTGCCTTAACACTCGGAAGGCGTACGGACCTGATGGGATTCCTCCTGTTGTTCTCAAGAACTGTGCTTCCGTGCTGACACCCTGCCTAGGCAAACTGTTCCGTCTATGTCTATCATTTAACACTTTTCCTTCTTGCTGGAAGTTTGCTCTGATCCAACCTGTTCCGAAAAAAGGAGACCGTTCCCAACCCTCCAACTATCGCCCTATTGCTCTGACCTCATGTCTATCTAAAGTCTTCGAATCTATTCTTAACCACAAAATTCATAAGCACCTTATTTGTCATGACCTTCTTTCCGATCGCCAGTATGGTTTCCGTCAGGGACGATCTACTGGCGATCTTCTATCCCTCCTCTCTGATTCATGGTCATCCTCCTTTCAGAACTTTGGTGAAACTTTCACTGTTGCCCTCGACATATCCAAAGCTTTTGATAGAGTCTGGCACAAAGCTTTAATCTCCAAACTGCCCTCATTCGGTTTCTATCCCTCTCTCTGCATCTTTATCTCTGATTTCCTTTCTGACCGTTCTATACCTGCTGTTGTAGACGGTCACTGTTCTTCTTCCAAGATTATCAATAGTGGTGTTCCTCAGGGTTCTGTTCTATCACCCACCCTCTTTCTTTTGTTCATTAATGACCTTCTTAACTGTACCTCTTCCCCTATCCACTCCTATGCTGATGATTCCACCCTACACTACTCCACTCATTTTGACAACCGTCCATCCCAGCAGCTCCTCTCCACATCACGTGATGATGCAGTAGCACGCCTCACTTCTGATCTTTCCCTCATCTCTAACTGGGGCAGAGAGAACCTTGTTGTTTTCAATGCCTCAAAAACACAGTTCCTTCATCTTTCAACTCGTACTAATCTTCCTGATGTCTATCCCCTCTCCTTTAACGATACACAACTTGACCTTTCCTCTTCTCTTAATATTCTTGGAGTCTCTTTCTCTCATAATCTCTCCTGGAGAGATCACATTACCTCTCTGACGAAAATCGCCTCAAAGAAGTTAGGTGTGCTGCGCAGATTCCGTGAATACTTCACCCCCACACAGTTACTGTCTCTGTACAGGGGTCTCATTCGCCCCTGTATGGAGTATGGCTCTCATGTGTGGGGGGGATCAACCTTCACAACACTACTGGACAAGGTGGAATCAAAGGCCTTTCGTCTCATCAACTCTCCTCCTCTTACTGATTCACTACAACCTCTCTCTCTTCGCCGCAGTGTTGCATCACTTTCTCTCTTCTATCGCTATTACACTGGACATTGCTCTTCTGAACTCTCTCAATGTATGCTTCCTCCCCTCAGGAGAACATGCAACACTCGTCAAGCCTCTCGTTCTCACCCCTTTTCTGTCCAACTCCCTCATGCAAGAGTTAACCGGTACTCTCAGTCTTTCATATACACAACTGGTCAACTCTGGAACACTCTACCTTCATCCATCTTTCCACCTTTCTACGACTTATGTACCTTCAAACGCAATGTGTCAGGGCATCTCGAACGAAATTGGACATGATTTTGGACCACTCTCTCACTGTACTATGTAGATGAGGACGGTAAGCGGGCCTGTGGCCTTTGTCCTCATCTTTGTTAATATAAAAAAAAAAAATATTGATAACAATTAATAATATAATTGAAGACTATGCACATAATATGGTGTGAGATTACTGTGATTTCCTTTATGTCATTATAGACAAATAAACATAACTCGTGTGTATTCCATCACATATAGTATAATATCGTATCTACAGTATGATATTCCGCTTGTTTGTGAAGGCTTGGCTGGCCCTGATAACTGTAGACTTCTCAAATATTTGACATGGAGTAAACCTCACATTCCTCTTTGACGTGATGAAGCAACAGCTGTATAAACTTTGTTATCTCCCTGTATTTTATTTCTTATATTTATTTAGTTTTCATTTTAGAACACATGTAAGACCACAGGGCATTGATTATACTTTGATATTATTAAACATTTATTATCGTAGATGGCAGTCCAGGATGTAGCACACATAACTACACTGTCCAACAATGCAATATACTATACACCCTTTGGGAGCTCTATGGGAAGCCCGGACAAGGCCATGGCCCTCCTCAGGGAATTGTGGTTGCTCCACTGGGCAGTTTGAAAAACCAACAAAAACTAGTGTATAATAGTAAAAAAAAAAAAAATGAATTCATTCACCGTATTGTATACTGGTTGCTAACAATAATATTCAGTTTCCGAACAAATGGAGCAAAATAATTATATGCACTTTGGATGAGGCAAAAAAAATATCAACCTCATCCTCCCTGCGTAACCACAAATCATAGGGACTAGGGATTGGAAACTTCAAGCCTTTCTTTTAATCAATAACTGAAGTTAGAGTTAGATTTAGAGAAGACTTGCTAGCCGGGCTGTGTGTGTACTTACCACAGACCACACCAGCGCATTCGAAACTCTTAATTAATAACACCGTGCCGTATAGATACAAAGGAGTGTATCTTTTGTAGTGCATATGAAAAAAAAAAAAGAAAAATAAAAGAATTTTTTAATGAACTGTATGTATTTTTAATCTCATAAAATAGAGATCAAAATGTGAAAAGATAGTGGACTCATTAGGAGGCTGTTTTTGCTTATTCCATTTCATTTCTTATTTTGGCTAAAGTGTATTGTGAATTGCAAGAGTGTAGTGTGTTTTGGAAAATGCTTGACTATTCTTGGTAATCTGTTATCTACTCTTATGAGCACATGTACTATTAAGTTAAATATATTAATTTGTTTGGTGGAGTCAATGCCTTTCATTCATGAACTTGCAATTTTGTATTTTACAGAAGGAAAGCATTTATACATGTATTCTAATTGAAACAATTCTAAGTAAAATTATTATATTTATGCATTAATTGGTTAAATGGATACAAATATACAAATATGTTTTTGTTTCAAGACTAGTGACGGGAGGCTCTATAGCTGTGACTGTGGTTTGCACTAGATCCTACATCACTGAATTAGCAAGCAACAGCATTCGAGGCATCATGACGACATCCATTGATGTGATGAGGGCTTTGAGTTATATCAGTGTTGTTGCCATCGGTATGGGAACAACTTGGTACTACATCTCCTTTATCTGCACGGCTGGTATTTTCATTTATGCCATCGTTGCTCTCCTTGTATTTCCTGAGAGTCCAACATATTTATTAATACAAGGAAAAAAAGAAGAAGCGAGGGAGATTATTGTGCGTCTCAGAGGTACAAGAACTGGCATAGAGAAAGAATTAAAAGAGTTGGAGCTTCTGAATCAGAGGGAGGACGGTAGGAGTGGGTGGAGAGCTCTTCTGTCTGAGAATAATCTCAAATCATTGTTTACCATCATTGGTTTGTTAATTGTCGTTGGCTTATCTGGATACTCAGTGATAATGGAGGCTACAACAAGACTTTTGAGGACCACTGTCCCCTCTCTTGATGAGAGCATCACTACTTTAATAATCATGGTTGCTGTATCATGTGGAAGTCTGATTCTCATCACCCTTGTGGATCGTATTGGACGTCGCTGGTGCTTAAGAATCTGTTTGGCTTTGATGTTTGTAGCCTATACCGTGTTGGGGACGCTAAGCTACCTGGAACCCTCATCCATCCAGGTCAACGTGCTTCCTCCGGTCGCCAATGCCTCTGATGTTATATACAACACAGAGGAAAGGTAATATTGATATTAAACTTTTTGACACTAATGCATACGAGATTAATATAGTTTCTTTATAGCCTATATTTACTGTAGCTACTTACCACTGCCGAAGATTGTTTATTTAAATCTATGCTAAAATTCAGTTCACTGATAACTTCCATTGTAACAAAACCAGAATGCTTCTCTCAACACTTTAGAAATGTAGGAATGATATTTGACGGTGCAATAGTTAGGTCATATGGCACTCAAGGAAGAAGGTGATTGAGAGGTGGGACATTAGGCTCCAAAGGTAACAGATGAGAAAAGGGACAATTGCAGAAGTGAAAGCCCCTTATAGTCGCCGCTGACGACAAGCAGGGATACTGAGGATATGTTCGTAACTTCATAGCCCCCTACACAAGTGAGATAGAAATGTAAGACAAATTGATACATTGTTAGATATTGTACAGCTACAGACAATAAAACAAACACACTTGAATTGTGGCCCCTCAATGAGACATTGTGTATAGAGGCGCGTCCTATTTTATGCTTGTTAAGGGCCTGTTTGAAGTGTGTCTGTTATGTGTCCACAATTGTACTTTAGGTGAAGATAGCCTTAATATCATAATAAATAGTCCATTTGTATGATTAGGAGTGATGCCTTAATCTCCCTAATGAATATGATTGAGATCCAATTGGGACACCTTCTGAGAGATGGTAGAGAGATAATTTAAAACCGGACAGGAAATTTGATAGTCACAATTATTAACGACACAAATTGAGGGATAGAGGTTTCAAATTGATTTAATTTCTCAAAGCAGCAAATTATTATTGTAAACGACTAATTATTAATTAATGTAGCTTTTGGCAATATCTGTTTCTTTTGGTTGCTCCCTTTAGGGGTTACCGCAGTAGATCATTCGTCTCCACCTCTCCATGTATTGCATGCCCAGCTGCAGATAATCTACATGGGTTATAATTTAATTATCTTACAGTTCTGTATTGTGCTAAACTTCACTTGCTGAAGTCCCTATTTGGCTTGCCTCACTCTTGATTATATATCAGTGATGAATATACTTTAGTTTACCTCATGATTTATGAACTTCATAATTGGTTCTGCAGCTAAATCATAAGCCTAATGTTTCTTTCCAGTAATACGGGAAGTGAGTTTTGGTCTGGCAAGCCGGTGCTAATGGTGTCCTGCTTCATTATCATAGCACTCTGCATGATGCCTTGCTCTTCCATCCCATTGATGCTGTGCGGGGAGTACTTCCCATCCACTGTACTTTACAGACACATACAGACACACACATAGTCCTTCAAAATCTATATGTGATTTTGTGTTATTTTTTTTCAATGAAGGAGAACAATTCGATGTCAGAGGAAACTGCGGAAATGTGTTCATATGTGATTTGTATGTCCTTTTTGTGTAAGTTCGGTCATGTAGAAACATGTTGATGTATGCAGAAGGGTGTTGCAGGCTCAAAATGTTGCATGGAGTGACGAGTCCCAAGCTTGGACTACTGTAACTAGGAGAGAGAAAGCTGACACTGCACTGTCACAAGCCTCCTCGTTGAATTGGCTGGAATTGGTGGAGTCCATAGTCTCTCTCCCCTTTTCCCGAGATTACATCTGCCAAATGTGATGACAGCTCTTGCAGACCCTCCTTCTTTCATCTTTACAATCATACAATTGGACGCCTTTCTAGAAGGTCTCATTTATACTTCAGAAGTGATACTTCTAAGCCACAGGGATACAACAAGACCATTCCAGTACAGCTCAAGGACCACTTTAGGCCAGTGCACATCGTCTCTTTTCCTTTCTGCTTCCTTGGGCTCACAATTCCATCTTCAATGAGTGGGCTCCTTAGACGCCACCCTGGCCGACCCTTAAAGGCACACAGTCAATACCTCAGATGTTGTATGTGGACGTCATTCATCTCTGGAACACTAACACTTCAGAAAATCGGAGACTGTCATGTGACCTGGAGATTACTAAAAGACGGTCCAGTAATCGAGGGTAAGGTGATGTTAATGAGATGCCAGAAATCTGACAGTCCCCCCTTAACTCCAACCTAACACACAAACCGGAGATACACCAGTCCCTCCTAAAGACTACCCACCCCATCATGGAAAATGTCTCGCTACGTGAAGCTGCCGGTTGACAGGTTTACACTACAATAGGTTGATATAATATGATGATGTTATATGATGTGGGAGCCCACGAAGCAGGGAAGAGGGAGTAGTCAATCAGAGGAGGCTTATCAGGGGAGAGATGGGCAGTGATAATGCAAAAGTATTTGCTTACTCAATCATCAGTTTTGACCCTTTCCTGTGGTGTTACCTTATTGAATGTATGCAATATTATGTTTCGTGAATATATATATATATATATATATATATATATATATATATATATATATATATATATATATATATATATATATATATATATATATATATATATATATATATATATATATACAGTATTATTTACGTGTCTGCAAATAGCCCTATCATTTTACTATATATATATTTTTTTTCTCAGGCTCTGAGCATATGCCTAGCAGTAGTATCGATGGCAAACTCCCTAGTGTTGCAGCTCTACAGTACCATGGAATCTACCCTCACACTGTCTGGTCTCCAAATAATCCAGGCCACAAAACGCTTCAGTGTTTCGAATAGGGTATCAGTTGCCTGAAGTAGTTTGGAGAATTCATAGAGCTCCAGTAAGGGCCCTCATTTCTTTTAAAACTACGGGTGTTAGCCTCCAGTGTCTACAAGGCTAAGGTATATATATATATATATATATATATATATATATATATATATATATATATATATATATATATATATATATATATATATATATATATATATATATATATATATATATTAATTTAAGGAGAAGAAAAAATATCCTCTTGTCTCGTTCTCTTTCTTACTCTTCCGGATTCACTTCAGCCTCTCTCTCTCACTTCATCACAGAATTTTATCACTCTATTTTTATCCCTGTATATATTGATTTTTTTTTTTTTTTAACTCTACCAATGCTGGCTGTGCTGAGGTGGGCATTACACATTCACTAAGCAATGTAAATTCATCCCTTTTCTGCTCAACTCCCCGATGCAATAGTTGAATAGGAATTGATTTCCTGACCTCTAGGTTATGAGTCCAGAACACTAACCATTTGTTGTATCCCCTTACCCTTGCAATATATTTAAAATATAAATTAAGTTGTTGACACTTCTTTTGGGCATCAAGGACAAAATGTTTCTCCAGGAACCAGCCAGACTTTCCTTTAACCTACAGTGAGCAGATCAACAAACCACAACTTTTACAATTAAGGGTAGAGTATAATTTGGATACATTGGCGTTCCTTGATTCCTCCAAAGTATGCCAGAAAACAGGATTATTATTATTAACAAAAATAATGGTGGCCTGTTGCTTGGAATTGTTTGTAGGAATAATTTGCTCCAGATTTACCAGCACTGTATCCTCACTTTAGTTTGAATTCTTGTTAAGAAAATGGTGAGATGATGATTATTATTATTATGAGGACATCACATAACAACCACAACACTGATACCTCACCATTCATTATTTGGTTGGGTTGTATGCAAAGAACATCATCCGTGGTGTGGTACCAGTACGATGGCTGTGTTGTTTGTCTATGGAGGCATTGTACCAACCATCGTATGCATCACGAATGTTCTTGAATATTGGCTCATTAATTCCTTAACAGTACTTGATTTATATTTGGTTTAATTTAGTCCACTGGTTAAGGGGGAAGTTTTGTGTTGGTTATTCAGGAGCAATTGAATGCTCCAAAGTATTCCAAGCAACAGAACACTATAATTTTTGCTCTGATGGACTTATTTCCTAGCCTACTTTGGAGGAATGAAGGCACTCCAATGTACTAAAAAAGAATTACCACTTTAAGAAATCCTTAGTGTTATTATTATATATTGTGGAGTTGTTATTGTGTGGTATGTATAAGAAGTGACTGGTTCACTAATTTCTGTGTTCATTACACACACAGTATATTCCGGCTGGTAGTGTTGCGTTACTTACTTTACATGGTGGAGTAGGACCAGTGTCGTGAACATAACAGAGTCAAAACAGACAATTCATCTCCTCATTCAATCAGATTTCTCGTATTGAAGCTTATCATTACATTTCAATACTAACTTGTGTAACTAATTTTCCATAACATAAATATAGCCTTATTTGACATGTTCACTTTCCCCCCAAATATCTTCATACTCATGTTCGTGTACTTCAGACATGGTGTACACATATATAAACTCTCTCTCTCTCTCTGCCCAAGTTTTCACATCATTACATCAGACCTACCTCAGTCCATACCATTTTCTTAGAAAATGTCATGAATGATACAGGATAAAAATAAAGGATTTACTTGAAATGTAACTTAACTCTGGGTAGGTGGTGCATCGCTTGATATATTAGTCATCAAAAACTGGTGTCGTGTTAATTATATTAGGTAAAATATGGATTAATTTCAAATAATAAAGAATATCCCATGGAATGCTGCATCAGAGTTGGATTTAGATTACAGAAGAAAACATTTAACTACTTGATCCAATAATTCTCTCCATCTCGATCACTGGTGAAGCTTTACCCCTCTCTCCCCAACCCAACCCCTCCTCTCCTACCACCTTCAAGTGAGTGGTTCACATCCATGATCACAAGTGGTTCGGGATTCAAATTTCTGGATGGCTCAACATTGGTAACGCTACCCCCCCTATATAACTCCGCCCACATTTCTCCCCTCCCCCCTCCACCTGTCAGTGATACCATATCCGTTGAGGCCCACACCAAGGCAAGGGTGGAAGAAGTGTGGACCATTGATCAGTCCGGAGCTGTACATACCTCAGAAATGTGAGGGTAGTAAGCCTTTTGCATTTGGGAACACTGTCGTTCATTGTGTGGGTGGAAGGTAAACACAGGATAGAGCTTCGAGTTATTTATTTCTCTTACGTTTCGGACTACACAGAGTCCATCTTCAGAGAGAAATGACATAGGGAAGAGGGTACCAGAGCTATATATGCCGGTGGTGGCCTACACTGCACCTGCCACTACTTAATCTCACCTCACCTCACCTCACCTCACCTCACCCCGTCCTTTCTTTTACACTCCAGGGCTATATTGGCTGAGTATCTACACCATTTCATAAATCCTTCCCTATGATTATGAACATTCTTTGTACAAATGTATGCTGCTTCTAATGCCTTCCTCATTTTCTTTTCCAAACCACTGTGAATGATTGATGAACCCTCCCATCCCGGTAAATTATTACATTCTTCAATATGTAGTACCAATGAATTAGCTGTGTTGTGTTTCCTTTCGTCAGCTTTATGCTCATATAATCTTTTCTTTATACCTCTTCCTGTTTCTCAATCAAAATAAATCAAAATATGCAAGCAAATAGCCAATAAAATTATCTATTTTTTGTAATAAGTAAATTCAAAAATATTAATAAATAGTTAGAGAAATCAACAAAATTAAAAAAGATAATAATACATTTTAGTTACCCTTTCATTGAGATTATAATAATAAAAAAAAGTTTTACAAACTATGGAAAATTTCAAAAATTAATTACTCAAATCAAAATCAAATTACGTCATTAAATAGCCAAATAAATGGTCTAATTTCTATAATAAGGAAAGTGAAAAATATTAATAAATAGTTAGGGAAATTAGCCATAATATAAATAAAAAATAATAATAGTTACCCTTTCATTGCTATTATAAAAAAAACTTTTATAAACTAGGGAAAATATATATAACTATTCAATCAAAATTAACTAAAATACATAGGCAAACAGCCAATAAAATGATCTATTTTGTGTAATAAGGAAAAATAAAAATATTAATAAATAGTTAGAGAAATCAACCAAAATATAAATGAGATTATAATAAATTATCTTTTACAAACTATGGAAATTTTCAAAATTTAATTAATCAAATCAAAATCTAATAATGTCATTAAATAGCCAAATAAAGTAGCTAATGTATGTAAAAAGGAATTTCAAAAATATTAATAAATAGTTAAGGAAATTGATCATAATATAAAT
>JAWZYT010002072.1:0-27500 GCA_034508575.1 Petrolisthes manimaculis | reverse complement strand
TAATGAGTGGCGAGTAATGAGTGGCGAGTGGCGAGTAATGAGTGGCGAGTGGCGAGTAATGAGTGGCGAGTAATGAGTGGCGAGTAATGAGTAATGAGTGGCAAGTAATGAGTGGGAGTAATGAGTGGCGAGTAATGAGTGGCGAGTGACGAGTAATGAGTGGTGAGTGGCGAGTAATGAGTGGCGAGTGGCGAGTAATGAGTGGCGAGTGGCAAGTAATGAGTAGCGAGTAATGAGTGGCGAGTAATGAGTGGCGAGTAATGAGTGGCAAGTGGCAAGTGGCGAGTAATGAGTGGCGAGTAATGAGTGGCGAGTGGCAAGTGGCGAGTAATGAGTGGCGAGTAATGAGTGGCAAGTGGCGAGTGGCGAGTAATGAGTGGCGAGTAATGAGTGGCGAGTGGCGAGTAATGAGTGGCGAGTGGCAAGTGGCGAGTAATGAGTGACGAGAAATGAGTGGTGAGTGGTGAGTAATGAGTGGCAAGTGGCGAGTAATGATTGGCGAGTGGCGAGTGGCGAGTAATGAGTGGTGAGTGGCGAGTAATGAGTGGTGAGTAATGAGTGGCGAGTGGCGAGTAATGAGTGGCAAGTAATGAGTGGTGAGTAATGAGTGGCGAGTAATGAGTGGCAAGTAATGAGTGGCGAGTAATGAGTGGCGAGTAATGAGTGGTGAGTAATGAGTGGCAAGTAATGAGTGGCGAGTAATGAGTGGCAAGTAATGAGTGGCAAGTAATGAGGGGCGAGTAAAGAGTGGCGAATGGCGAGTAATGAGTGGCGAGTGGCGAGTAATGAGTGGCCAGTAATGAGTGGCGAGTAATGAGTGGCGAGTAATGAGTGGCGAGTGGCGAGTGGGGAGTGGCGAGTGATGAGTAATGAGTGGCGAGTGGCGAGTGGCGATAATTAGTGGCGAGTGGGGAGTAATGAGTGGCGAGTAATGAGTGGCGAGTAATTAGTGGCGAGTGGCGAGTAATGAGTTTCGAGTGGCGAGTGGCGAGTAACAAGTGGCGAGTAATGAGTGGCGAGTAATGAGTGGCGAGTAATGAGTGGCGAGTGGCGAGTAATGAGTTTCGAGTGGCGAGTGGCGAGTAATGAGTGGCGAGTGGCGAGTAATGAGTGGCGAGTGGCGAGTAATGAGTGGCGAGTAATGAGTGGCGAGTAATGAGTAATGAGTGGCAAGTAATGAGTGGGAGTAATGAGTGGCGAGTAATGAGTGGCGAGTGGCGAGTAATGAGTGGTGAGTGGCGAGTAATGAGTGGCGAGTGGCGAGTAATGAGTGGCGAGTGGCAAGTAATGAGTAGCGAGTAATGAGTGGCGAGTAATGAGTGGCGAGTAATGAGTGGCAAGTGGCAAGTGGCGAGTAATGAGTGGCGAGTAATGAGTGGCGAGTGGCAAGTGGCGAGTAATGAGTGGCGAGTAATGAGTGGCAAGTGGCGAGTGGCGAGTAATGAGTGGCGAGTAATGAGTGGCGAGTGGCGAGTAATGAGTGGCGAGTGGCAAGTGGCGAGTAATGAGTGACGAGAAATGAGTGGTGAGTGGTGAGTAATGAGTGGCAAGTGGCGAGTAATGATTGGCGAGTGGCGAGTGGCGAGTAATGAGTGGTGAGTGGCGAGTAATGAGTGGTGAGTAATGAGTGGCGAGTGGCGAGTAATGAGTGGCAAGTAATGAGTGGTGAGTAATGAGTGGCGAGTAATGAGTGGCAAGTAATGAGTGGCGAGTAATGAGTGGCGAGTAATGAGTGGTGAGTAATGAGTGGCAAGTAATGAGTGGCGAGTAATGAGTGGCAAGTAATGAGTGGCAAGTAATGAGGGGCGAGTAAAGAGTGGCGAATGGCGAGTAATGAGTGGCGAGTGGCGAGTAATGAGTGGCCAGTAATGAGTGGCGAGTAATGAGTGGCGAGTAATGAGTGGCGAGTGGCGAGTGGGGAGTGGCGAGTGATGAGTAATGAGTGGCGAGTGGCGAGTGGCGATAATTAGTGGCGAGTGGGGAGTAATGAGTGGCGAGTAATGAGTGGCGAGTAATTAGTGGCGAGTGGCGAGTAATGAGTTTCGAGTGGCGAGTGGCGAGTAACGAGTGGCGAGTAATGAGTGGCGAGTAATGAGTGGCGAGTAATGAGTGGCGAGTGGCGAGTAATGAGTTTCGAGTGGCGAGTGGCGAGTAATGAGTGGCGAGTGGCGAGTAATGAGTGGCGAGTGATGAGTGGCGAGTAATGAGTGGCGAGTAATGAGTGGCGAGTAATGAGTGACAAGTAATGAGTGGTGAGTAATGAGTGGCGAGTGGCGAGTAATGAGTAGCGAGTAATGAGTGGCGAGTGGCAAGTAATGAGTGGCAAGTAATGAGTGGTGAGTAATGGGTGGCGAGTGTTGAGTGGTGAGTAATGAGTGGCGAGTGGCGAGTAATGAGTGGCAAGTAATGAGTGGCAAGTATTGAGTAGCGAGTGGTGAGTAATGAGTGGCGAGTGGCGAGTAATGAGTGGCGAGTAATGAGTGGCGAGTAATGAGTAATGAGTGGCAAGTAATGAGTGGCGAGTGTTGAGTGGCGAGTAATGAGTGGCGAGTAATGAGTGACAAGTAATGAGTGGTGAGTAATGAGTGGCGAGTGGCGAGTAATGAGTGGCGAGTAAAGAGTGGCGAGTGGCGAGTAATGAGTGGCGAGTAATGAGTGGCGAGTAATGAGTGGCAAGTGGGGAGTGGCGAGTGGCGAGTAATGAGTGGTGAGTGGCGAGTAACGAGTGGCGAGTGGTGAGTAAAGAGTGGCGAGTGGCGAGTAATGAGTGGCGAGTAATGAGTGGCGAGTGGCGAGTAATGAGTTTCAAGTGGCGAGTGGTGAGTGGCGAGTAACGAGTGGCGAGTAATGAGTGGTGAGTAATGAGTGGCGAGTAATGAGTGGCGAGTAATGAGTGGCGAGTAATGAGTGGCGAGTAATGAGTGGCGAGTGGCGAGTAATGATTGGCCAGTAATGAGTGGCGAGTAATGAGTGGCGAGTATTGAGTGGCGAGTGGCGAGTGGGGAGTGCAAATGATGAGTAATGAGTGGTGAGTGGCGAAAAGTGAGTGGCGAGTGGCGAGTGGCGAGTAATTAGTGGCGAGTGGCAAGTGGCGAGTAATGAGTGGCGAGTAATGAGTGGCGAGTGGCGAGTAATGAGTTTCGAGTGGCAAGTGGCGAGTGGCGAGTAACGAGTGGCGAGTAATGAGTGGCGAGTAATGAGTGGCGAGTAATGAGTGGCAAGTGGCGAGTAATGAGTGGCGAGTGGCGAGTAATGAGTTTCGAGTGGCGAGTGGCGAGTAATGAGTGGCGAGTGGCGAGTAATGAGTGGCGAGTAATGAGTGGCGAGTAATGAGTGGCGAGTAATGAGTGGTGAGTGGCGAGTAATGAGTGGCAAGTGGTGAGTGGCGAGTGGCGAGTAACGAGTGGCGAGTAATGAGTGGCGAGTAATGAGTGGCGAGTAATGAGTGGCAAGTGGCGAGTAATGAGTGGCGAGTGGCGAGTAATGAGTTTCGAGTGGCGAGTGGCGAGTAATGAGTGGCGAGTGGCGAGTAATGAGTGGCGAGTAATGAGTGGCGAGTAATGAGTGGCGAGTAATGAGTGGCGAGTAATGAGTGGTGAGTGGCGAGTAATGAGTGGCAAGTGGTGAGTGGCGAGTAATGAGTGGCGAGTAATGAGTGGCGAGTGGCAAGTAATGAGTGGCAAGTAATGAGTGGTGAGTAATGGGTGGCGAGTGTTGAGTGGCGAGTAATGAGTGGCGAGTGGCGAGTGGCGAGTAATGAGTAGCAAGTAATGAGTGGCGAGTATTGAGTGGCGAGTAATGAGTGGCGAGTAATGAGTGGCGAGTAATGAGTAATGAGTGGCAAGTATTGAGTGGCGAGTGTTGAGTGGCGAGTAATGAGTGGCGAGTAATGAGTGGCGAGTAATGAGTGGCGAGTGGCGAGTAATGAGTGGCGAGTAATGAGTGGCGAGTAATGAGTGGCGAGTGGCGAGTAATGAGTGGCGAGTGGCGAGTAATGAGTGGCGAGTAATGAGTGGCGAGTGGCGAGTGGGGAGTGGCGAGTGGCGAGTAATGAGTGGTGAGTGGCGAGTAATGAGTGGCAAGTGGCGAGTGGCGAGTAAAGAGTGGCGAGTGGCGAGTAATGAGTGGCGAGTGGCGAGTGGCGGGTAATGAGTTTCGAGTGGCGAGTGGCGAGTGGCGAGTAACGAGTGGCGAGTAATGAGTGGCGAGTAATGAATGGAGAGTAATGAGTGGCGAGTGGCGAGTATTGAGTGGCGAGTAATGAGTGGCGAGTAATGAATGGCGAGTAATGAGTGGCGAGTAATGAGTGGCGAGTAATGAGTGGCGAGTAATGAGTGGTGAGTAGCGAGTAATGAGTGGCAAGTGGCGAGTGGCGAGTAATGAGTGGCGAGTAATGAGTGGCGAGTGGCAAGTAATGAGTGGCAAGTAATGAGTGGTGAGTAATGGGTGGCGAGTGTTGAGTGGCGAGTAATGAGTGGCGAGTGGCGAGTGGCGAGTAATGAGTGGCGAGTATTGAGTGGCGAGTGGCGAGTAATGAGTTGCGAGTGGCGAGTGGCGAGTAATGAGTGGCGAGTAATGAGTGGCGAGTAATGAGTGGCGAGTAATGAGTAATGAGTGGCAAGTAATGAGTGGCGAGTATTGAGTGGCGAGTAATGAGTGGCGAGTAATGAGTGGCGAGTAATGAGTGGCGAGTAATGAGTGGCGAGTAATGAGTGGCGAGTAATGAGTGGCGAGTGGCGAGTAATGAGTGGCAAGTGGCGAGTGGCGAGTAATGAGTGGCGAGTAATGAGTGGCGAGTGGCAAGTAATGAGTGGCAAGTAATGAGTGGTGAGTAATGGGTGGCGAGTGTTGAGTGGCGAGTAATGAGTGGCGAGTGGCGAGTGGCGAGTGGCGAGTAATGAGTGGCGAGTATTGAGTGGCGAGTGGCGAGTAATGAGTTGCGAGTGGCGAGTAATGAGTGGCGAGTAATGAGTGGCGAGTAATGAGTGGCGAGTAATGAGTAATGAGTGGCAAGTAATGAGTGGCGAGTGTTGAGTGGCGAGTAATGAGTGGCGAGTAATGAGTGGCGAGTGGTGAGTAATGAGTGGCGAGTGGCGAGTAATGAGTGGCGAGTAATGAGTGGCGAGTAATGAGTGGCAAGTGGCGAGTAGGGAGTGGCAAGTGGCGAGTAATGAGTGGTGAGTGGCGAGTAACGAGTGGCGAGTGGTGAGTAAAGAGTGGCGAGTGGCGAGTAATGAGTGGCGAGTAATGAGTGGCGAGTAATGAGTGGCGAGTGGCGAGTAATGAGTTTCAAGTGGCGAGTGGCGAGTGGCGAGTAACGAGTGGCGAGTAATGAGTGGTGAGTAATGAGTGGCGAGTAATGAGTGGCGAGTAATGAGTGGCGAGTAATGAGTGGCGAGTAAAGAGTGGCGAATGGCGAGTAATGAGTGGCGAGTGGCGAGTAATGAGTGGCCAGTAATGAGTGGCGAGTAATGAGTGGCGAGTAATGAGTGGCGAGTGGCGAGTGGGGAGTGCAAATGACGAGTAATGAGTAGTGAGTGGCGAGTAGTGAGTGGCGAGTGGCGATTGGCGAGTAATTAGTGGCGAGTGGCAAGTGGCGAGTAATGAGTGGCGAGTAATGAGTGGCGAGTAATGAGTGGCGAGTGGCGAGTAATGAGTTTCGAGTGGCGAGTGGCGAGTGGCGAGTAACGAGTGGCGAGTAATGAGTGGCGAGTAATGAGTGGCGAGTAATGAGTGGCGAGTAATGAGTGGCAAGTGGCGAGTAATGAGTGGCGAGTGGCAAGTAATGAGTTTCGAGTGGCGAGTGGCAAGTAATGAGTGGCGAGTGGCAAGTAATGAGTGGCGAGTAATGAGTGGCGAGTGGCGAGTAATGAGTTTCGAGTGGCGAGTGGCGAGTAATGACTGGCGAGTGGCGAGTGGCGAGTAATGAGTGGCGAGTAATGAGTGGCAAGTGGCGAGTGGCGAGTAATGAGTGGCGAGTAATGAGTGGCGAGTGGCAAGTAATGAGTGGCAAGTAATGAGTGGTGAGTAATGAGTGGCGAGTGTTGAGTGGCGAGTAATGAGTGGCGAGTGGCGAGTGGCGAGTAATGAGTGGCGAGTATTGAGTGGCGAGTGGCGAGTAATGAGTTGCGAGTGGCGAGTGGCGAGTAATGAGTGGCGAGTAATGAGTGGCGAGTAATGAGTGGCGAGTAATGAGTGGTGAGTGGCGAGTAATGAGTGGCAAGTGGCGAGTGGCGAGTAATGAGTGGCGAGTAATGAGTGGCGAGTGGCAAGTAATGAGTGGCAAGTAATGAGTGGTGAGTAATGGGTGGCGAGTGTTGAGTGGCGAGTAATGAGTGGCAAGTGGCGAGTGGCGAGTGGCGAGTAATGAGTGGTGAGTATTGAGTGGCGAGTGGCGAGTAATGAGTTGCGAGTGGCGAGTAATGAGTGGCGAGTAATGAGTGGCGAGTAATGAGTGGCGAGTAATGAGTAATGAGTGGCAAGTAATGAGTGGCGAGTGTTGAGTGGCGAGTAATGAGTGGCGAGTAATGAGTGGCGAGTGGCGAGTAATGAGTGGCGAGTGGCGAGTGGCGAGTGGCGAGTAATGAGTGGCGAGTAATGAGTGGCAAGTAATGAGTGGCGAGTGGCGAGTAATGAGTGGCGAGTAATGAGTGGTGAGTAATGAGTGGCGAGTGGCGAGTAATGAGTTTCAAGTGGCGAGTGGCGAGTGGCGAGTAACGAGTGGCGAGTAATGAGTGGTGAGTAATGAGTGGCGAGTAATGAGTGGCGAGTAATGAGTGGCGAGTAATGAGTGGCGAGTAAAGAGTGGCGAATGGCGAGTAATGAGTGGCGAGTGGCGAGTAATGAGTGGCCAGTAATGAGTGGCGAGTAATGAGTGGCGAGTAATGAGTGGCGAGTGGCGAGTGGGGAGTGCAAATGACGAGTAATGAGTGGTGAGTGGCGAGTAGTGAGTGGCGAGTGACGATTGGCGAGTAATTAGTGGCGAGTGGCAAGTGGCGAGTAATGAGTGGCGAGTAATGAGTGGCGAGTAATGAGTGGCGAGTGGCGAGTAATGAGTTTCGAGTGGCGAGTGGCGAGTGGCGAGTAACGAGTGGCGAGTAATGAGTGGCGAGTAATGAGTGGCGAGTAATGAGTGGCGAGTAATGAGTGGCAAGTGGCGAGTAATGAGTGGCGAGTGGCGAGTAATGAGTTTCGAGTGGCGAGTGGTGAGTAATGAGTGGCGAGTGGCGAGTAATGAGTGGCGAGTAATGAGTGGCGAGTGGCGAGTAATGAGTTTCGAGTGGCGAGTGGCGAGTAATGAGTGGCGAGTGGCGAGTGGCGAGTAATGAGTGGCGAGTAATGAGTGGCGAGTAATGAGTGGCGAGTGGCGAGTAATGAGTTTCGAGTGGCGAGTGGCGAGTGGCGAGTAAAGAGTGGCGAGTAATGAGTGGCGAGTAATGAGTGGCGAGTAATGAGTGGCGAGTAATGAGTAATGTGTGGCAAGTAATGAGTGGCGAGTGTTGAGTGGCGAGTAATGAGTGGCGAGTAATGAGTGGCAAGTAATGAGTGGCGAGTGGCGAGTAATGAGTGGCGAGTAATGAGTGGCGAGTAATGAGTGGCGAGTGGCGAGTAATGAGTGGTGAGTGGCGAGTAATGATTGGCGAGTAATGAGTGGCGAGTGGCGAGTGGGGAGTGGCGAGTGGCGAGTAATGAGTGGTGAGTGGCGAGTAATGAGTGGCGAGTGGCGAGTAAAGAGTGGCGAGTGGCGAGTAATGAGTGGCGAGTGGCGAGTGGCGGGTAATGAGTTTCGAGTGGCGAGTGGCGAGTGGCGAGTAACGAGTGGCGAGTAATGAGTGGCGAGTAATGAATGGCGAGTATTGAGTGGCGAGTAATGAGTGGAGAGTAATGAGTGGTGAGTGGCGAGTATTGAGTGGCGAGTAATGAGTGCCGAGTAATGAGTGGCGAGTAATGAGTGGCGAGTAACGAGTGGCGAGTAATGAGTGGTGAGTGGCGAGTAATGAGTGGCAAGTGGCGAGTGGCGAGTAATGAGTGGCGAGTAATGAGTGGCGAGTGGCAAGTAATGAGTGGCAAGTAATGAGTGGTGAGTAATGGGTGGCGAGTGTTGAGTGGCGAGTAATGAGTGGCGAGTGGCGAGTGGCGAGTAATGAGTGGCGAGTATTGAGTGGCGAGTGGCGAGTAATGAGTTGCAAGTGGCGAGTAATGAGTGGCGAGTAATGAGTGGCGAGTAATGAGTGGCGAGTAATGAGTAATGAGTGGCAAGTAATGAGTGGCGAGTGTTGAGTGGCGAGTAATGAGTGGCGAGTAATGAGTGGCGAGTAATGAGTGGCGAGTGGCGAGTAATGAGTGGCGAGTGGCGAGTAATGAGTAGCGAGTAATGAGTGGCGAGTAATGAGTGGCAAGTGGCGAGTAGGGAGTGGCGAGTGGCGAGTAATGAGTGGTGAGTGGCGAGTAACGAGTGGCGAGTGGTGAGTAAAGAGTGGCGAGTGGCGAGTAATGAGTGGCGAGTAATGAGTGGCGAGTGGCGAGTAATGAGTGGCGAGTAATGAGTGGCGAGTGGCGAGTAATGAGTTTCGAGTGGCGAGTGGCGAGTAATGAGTGGCGAGTGGCGAGTAATGAGTTGCGAGTAATGAGTGGCGAGTAATGAGTGGCGAGTGGCGAGTAATGAGTTTCGAGTGGCGAGTGGCGAGTGGCGAGTAATGAGTGGCGAGTAATGAGTGGCGAGTAATGAGTGGCGAGTAATGAGTGGCGAGTAATGAGTGGCGAGTAGCGAGTAATGAGTGGCGAGTGGCGAGTAATGAGTGGCGAGTGGCGAGTAATGAGTGGCGAGTGGCGAGTAATGAGTGGCGAGTAATATGTGGCGAGTAATGAGTGGCGAGTAATGAGTGGCGAGTAATGAGTGGCGAGTAATGAGTGGTGAGTGGCGAGTAATGAGTGGCAAGTGGTGAGTGGCGAGTAATGAGTGGCGAGTAATGAGTTTCGAGTGGCAAGTAATGAGTGGCAAGTAATGAGTGGTGAGTAATGGGTGGCGAGTGTTGAGTGGCGAGTAATGAGTGGCGAGTGGCAAGTAATGAGTGGCGAGTATTGAGTGGCGAGTGGCGAGTAATGAGTGGCGAATGGCGAGTGGCGAGTAATGAGTGGCGAGTAATGAGTGGCGAGTAATGAGTGGCGAGAAATGAGTAATGAGTGGCAAGTAATGAGTGGCGAGTGTTGAGTGGCGAGTAATGAGTGGCGAGTAATGAGTGGCGAGTAATGAGTGGCGAGTAAGGAGTAATGAGTGGCGAGTAATGAGTGGCGAGTAATGAGTGGCGAGTGGCGAGTAATGAGTGGCGAGTGGCGAGTAATGAGTGGCGAGTAATGAGTGGCGAGTAATGAGTGACGAGTGGCGAGTGGGGAGTGGCGAGTGGTGAGTAATGAGTGGTGAGTGGCGAGTAATGAGTGGCGAGTGGCGAGTGGCGGGTAATGAGTTTCGAGTGGCGAGTGGCGAGTGGCGAGTAACGAGTGGCGAGTAATGAGTGGCGAGTAATGAGTGGCTAGTATTGAGTGGCGAGTAATGAGTGGAGAGTAATGAGTGGCGAGTGGCGAGTATTGAGTGGCGAGTAATGAGTGGCGAGTAATGAGTGGCGAGTAATGAGTGGCGAGTAATGAGTGGCGAGTAATGAGTGGTGAGTGGCGAGTAATGAGTGGCAAGTGGCGAGTGGTGAATAATGAGTGGCGAGTAATGAGTGGCGAGTGGCAAGTAATGAGTGGCAAGTAATGAGTGGTGAGTAATGGGTGGCGAGTGTTGAGTGGCGAGTAATGAGTGGCGAGTGGCGAGTGGCGAGTAATGAGTGGCGAGTATTGAGTGGCGAGTGGCGAGTAATGAGTTGCGAGTGGCGAGTGGCGAGTAATGAGTGGCGAGTAATGAGTGGCGAGTAATGAGTGGCGAGTAATGAGTAATGAGTGGCAAGTAATGAGTGGCGAGTGTTGAGTGGCGAGTAATGAGTGGCGAGTAATGAGTGGCGAGTAATGAGTGGCGAGTAATGAGTGGCGAGTAATGAGTGGCGAGTAATGAGTGGTGAGTGGCGAGTAATGAGTGGCAAGTGGCGAGTGGCGAGTAATGAGTGGCGAGTAATGAGTGGCGAGTGGCAAGTAATGAGTGGCAAGTAATGAGTGGTGAGTAATGGGTGGCGAGTGTTGAGTGGCGAGTAATGAGTGGCGAGTGGCGAGTGGCGAGTAATGAGTGGCGAGTGGCGAGTGGCGAGTGGCGAGTAATGAGTTGCGAGTGGCGAGTAATGAGTGGCGAGTAATGAGTGGCGAGTAATGAGTGGCGAGTAATGAGTAATGAGTGGCAAGTAATGAGTGGCGAGAAATGAGTGGCAAGTGGCGAGTGGGGAGTGGCGAGTGGCGAGTAATGAGTGGTGAGTAATGAGTGGCAAGTGGCGAGTAATGAGTGGCGAGTGGCGAGTAATGAGTGGCGAGTAATAAGTGGCAAGTGGCGAGTGGGGAGTGGCGAGTGGTGAGTAAAGAGTGGCGAGTGGCGAGTAATGAGTGGCGAGTAATGAGTGGCGAGTAATGAGTGGCGAGTGGCGAGTAATGAGTTTCAAGTGGCGAGTGGCGAGTGGCGAGTAACGAGTGGCGAGTGGCGAGTAATGAGTGGCGAGTAATAAGTGGCGAGTAATGAGTGGCGAGTGGCGAGTAATGAGTGGCGAGTAATAAGTGGCAAGTAATGAGTGGCGAGTGGCGAGTAATGAGTGGCGAGTGGCGAGTAATGAGTCGCGAGTAATGAGTTGTGAGTAATGAGTGGCGAGTGGCGAGTAATTAGTGGCAAGTAATAAGTGGTGAGTAATGGGTGGCGAGTGTTGAGTGGCGAGTAATGAGTGGCGAGTGGTGAGTGGCGAGTAATGAGTGGCGAGTAATGAGTGGCGAGTAATGAGTGGCGAGTGGCGAGTAATGAGTGGCGAGTAATGAGTGGTGAGTAATGAGTGGCGAGTGTTGAGTGGCGAGTAATGAGTGGCGAGTAATGAGTGGCGAGTGGCGAGTGGGGAGTGGCGAGTGGCGATATATGAGTGGTGAGTGGCGAGTAATGAGTGGCGAGTGGCAAGTAATGAGTGGCGAGTGGCGAGTGGCGAGTAATGAGTGGCGAGTAATGAGTGGCGAGTGGCGATTAATGAGTTTCGAGTGGCGAGTGGCGAGTAATGAGTGACGAGTAATATGTGGTGAGTGGCTAGTAATGAGTGGCGAGTGGCAAGTACTGAGTGGCGAGTAATGAGTGGCGAGTGGCGAGTAATAAGTGACGAGTAATGAATGGTAAGTGGCGAGTAATGAGTGGCGAGTGGCGAGTGGCGAGTATTGAGTGGCGAGTGGCGAGTGGCGAGTAATGAGTAATGAGTGGCGAGTAATGAGTGGCAAATAATGAGTGGCAAGTGGCGAGTAATGAGTTTCGAGTGGCGAGTGGCGAGTAATGAGTGGCGAGTAATGAGTGGTGAGTAATGAGTGGCGAGTAATGAGTGGCGAGTAATGAGTGGCGAGTAATGAGTGGCGAGTAGTGAGTGGCGAGTAATGAGTGGCGAGTGACGAGTGGCGAGTAATGAGTGGCGAGTAATGAGTGGCGAGTGGCGAGTAATAAGGGGCGAGTGGCGAGTAATGAGTGGCGAGTAATCAGTTGTGAGTAATGAGTGGCGAGTGGCGAGTGGCGAGTAATGAGTGGCAAGTAATGAGTGGTGAGTATTGGGTGGCGAGTGTTGAGTGGCGAGTAATGAGTGGCGAGTGGCGAGTGGCGAGTAATGAGTGGCGAGTAATGAGTGGTGAGTAATGAGTGACGAGTGGCGAGTAATGAGTGGTGAGTAATTAGTGGCAAGTAATGAGTGGCGAGTAATGAGTGGCGAGTGGCGAGTAATGAGTGGCGAGTAATGAGTAGTGAGTAATGAGTGGCGAGTGTTGAGTGGCGAGTAATGAGTGGCGAGTAATGATTGGCGAATGGCGAGTGGTGAGTGGCGAGTGGCGATATATGAGTGGTGAGTGGCGAGTAATGAGTGGCGAGTGGCGAGTTTTGAGTGGCGAGTGGCGAGTGGCGAGTAATGAGTGGCGAGTAATGAGTGGCAAGTGGCGAGTAATGAGTTTCAAGTGGCGAGTGGCGAGTAATGAGTGACGAGTAATATGTGGTGAGTGGCTAGTAATGAGTGGCGAGTGGCAAGTACTGAGTGGCGAGTAATGAGTGGCGAGTGGCGAGCAATGAGTGGCTAGTGGCGAGTGGCGAGTAATGAGTAATGAGTGGTGAGTAATGAGTGGCAAATAATGAGTGGGGAGTGGCGAGTAATGAGTTTCGAGTGGCAAGTGGCGAGTAATGAGTGGCGAGTAATGAGTGGCGAGTAATGTGTGGCGAGTAATGAGTGGCGAGTAATAAGTGGCGAGTAATGAGTGGCGAGTAATGAGTGGCGAGTGGCGAGTAATGAGTGGCCACTCTCCACTCGAAACTCATTACTCGCCACTCGCCACTCATGACTCGCCACTCATTACTCGCCACTCATTACTGGCCACTCATTACTCGCCGCTCGCCACTCATTACTCGCCATTCGCCACTCTTTACTCGCCACTCATTACTCACCACTCATTACTCGCCACTCATTACTCGCCACTCGCCACTCTTTACTCACCACTTGCCACTCGCCACTCATTACTCGCCACTCACCACTCATTACTCGCCACTCGCCACTCCCCACTCGCCACTCGCCACTCATTACTCGCCACTCATTACTCGCCACTCATTACTCGCCACTCGCCACTCATTACTTGCCACTCGCCACTCATTACTCACCACTCGCCACTCATTACTCGCCACTCATTACTCGCCACTCATTACTCGCCACTCATTACTTGCCACTCATTACTCGCCACTCGCCACTCATTACTCGCCACTCGCCACTCATTACTCGCCACTCATTACTCGCCACTCATTACTCGCCACTCAACACTCGCCACTCAATACTTGCCACTCATTACTCATTACTCGCCACTCATTACTCGCCACTCATTACTCGCCACTCATTACTCGCCACTCGCCACTCGCAACTCATTACTCGCCACTCGACACTCAATACTCGCCACTCATTACTCGCCACTCGCCACTCGCCACTCATTACTCGCCACTCAACACTCGCCACCCATTACTCACCACTCATTACTTGCCACTCATTACTTGCCACTCGCCACTCATTACTCGCCACTCATTACTCGCCACTCGCCACTTGCCACTCATTACTCGCCACTCACCACTCATTACTCGCCACTCATTACTCGCCACTCATTACTCGCCACTCATTACTCGCCACTCGCCACTCATTCCTCGCCACTCGCCACTCATTACTTACCACTCATTACTCGCCACTCATTACTTGCCACTCATTACTCGCCACTCGCCACTCATTCCTCGCCACTCGCCACTCAATACTCGCCACTCATTACTCGCCACTCATTACTCGCTACTCGTTACTCGCCACTCGCCACTCGAAACTCATTACTCGCCACTCGCCACTCGCCACTCATTACTCGCTACTCGCCACTCTTTACTTGCCACTCGCCACTCGCCACTCATTACTCGCCACTCACCACTCATTACTCGCCACTCGCCACTCCCCACTCGCCACTCGCCACTCATTACTCGCCACTCATTACTCGCCACTCATTACTCGCCACTCGCCACTCATTACTCGCCACTCGCCACTCATTACTCGCCACTCATTACTCGCCACTCATTACTCGCCACTCGCCACTCATTACTCGCCACTCATTACTCGCCACTCATTACTCGCCACTCAACACTCGCCACTCATTACTTGCCACTCATTACTCATTACTCGCCACTCATTACTTGCCACTCATTACTCGCCACTCATTACTCGCCACTCGCCACTCGCCACTCATCACTCGCCACTCGCCACTCAATACTCGCCACTCATTACTTGCCACTCATTACTCGCCACTCGCCACTCGCCACTCATTACTCGCCACTCAACACTCGCCACCCATTACTCACCACTCATTACTTGCCACTCATTACTTGCCACTCGCCACTCATTACTCGCCACTCATTACTCGCCACTCGCCACTTGCCACTCATTACTCGCCACTCACCACTCATTACTCGCCACTCATTACTCGCCACTCATTACTCGCCACTCATTACTCGCCACTCGCCACTCATTACTCGCCACTTGCCACTCGAAACTCATTACTCGCCACTCGCCACTCATTACTCGCCACTCATTACTCGCCACTCATTACTCTCCACTCATTACTCGCCACTCGTTACTCGCCACTCGCCACTCGCCACACGAAACTCATTACTCGCCACTCGCCACTCATTATTCGCCACTCATTACTCGCCACTTGCCACTCGCCAAAAATTACTCGCCACTCGCCACTCGCCACTCACTACTCGCCAATCACCACTCATTACTCATCATTTGCACTCCACACTCGCCACTCGCCACTCATTACTTGCCACTCATTACTGGCCACTCATTACTCGCCACTCGCCACTCATTACTCGCCATTCGCCACTCTTTAATCGCCACTCATTACTCGCCACTCATTACTCGCCACTCATTACTCGCCACTCATTACTCACCACTCATTACTCGCCACTCGTTACTCGTAACTCGCCACTCGCCACTTGAAACTCATTACTCGCCACTCGCCACTCATTACTCGCCACTCATTACTCGCCATTCGCCACTCTTTACTCACCACTCGCCACTCGCCACTCATTACTCACCACTCACCACTCATTACTCGCCACTCGCCACTCCCCACTCGCCACTCGCCACTCATTACTCGCCACTCATTACTCGCCACTCATTACTCGCCACTCATTACTCGCCACTCGCCACTCATTACTCGCCACTCATTACTCGCCACTCATTACTCGCCACTCATTACTCGCCACTCATTACTCGCCACTCATTACTCGCCACTCGCCACTCATTACTCGCCACTCATTACTAGCCACTCATTACTCGCCACTCGCCACTCATTACTTGCCACTCATTACTCGCCACTCATTACTCGCCACTCAACACTCGCCACTCATTACTTGCCACTCATTACTCATTACTCGCCACTCATTACTCGCCACTCATTACTCGCCACTCATTACTTGCCACTCGCCACTCGCCACTCATTACTCGCCACTCGCCACTCAATACTCGCGTCTCATTACTTTACTTGCCACTCATTACTCGCCACTCGCCACTTGCCACTCATTACTCGCCACTCAACACTCGCCACCCATTACTCACCACTCATTACTTGCCACTCATTACTTGCCACTCGCCACTCGCCACTCATTACTCGCCACTCAACACTCGCCACCCATTACTCACCACTCATTACTTGCCACTCATTACTTGCCACTCGCCACTCATTACTCGCCACTCATTACTCGCCACTCGCCACTTGCCACTCATTACTCGCCACTCACCACTCATTACTCGCCTCTCATTACTCGCCACTCATTACTCGCTACTCATTACTCGCCACTCATTACTCGCCACTCATTACACGCCACTCGCCACTCATTACTCGCCACTCGCCACTCGAAACTCATTACTCGCCACTCGCCACTCATTACTCGCCACTCATTACTCGCCACTCATTACTCGCCACTCATTACTCGCCACTCGTTACTCGCCACTCGCCACTCGCCACAAGAAACTCATTACTCGCCACTCGCCACTCATTATTCGCCACTAATTACTCGCCACTCGCCACTCGCCACTCACTACTCGCCACTCACCACTCATTACTCGTCATTTGCACTCCACACTCGCCACTCGCCACTCATTACTCGCCACTCATTACTCGCCACTCATTACTGGCCACTCATTACTCGCCACTCGCCACTCATTACTCGCCATTCGCCACTCTTTACTCGCCACTCATTACTCGCCACTCATTACTCGCCACTCATTACTCGCCACTCATTACTCACCACTCATTACTCGCCACTCGTTACTCGCCACTCGCCACTCGCCACTTGAAACTCATTACTCGCCACTCGCCACTCATTACTCGCCACTCATTACTCGCCATTCGCCACTCTTTACTCACCACTCGCCACTCGCCACTCATTACTCGTCACTCACCACTCATTACTCGCCACTCGCCACTCCCCACACGCCACTCGCCACTCATTACTCGCCACTCATTACTCGCCACTCATTACTCGCCACTCATTACTCGCCACTCGCCACTCATTACTCGCCACTCATTACTCGCCACTCATTACTCGCCACTCATTACTCGCCACTCATTACTCGCCACTCATTACTCGCCACTCGCCACTCATTACTCGCCACTCATTACTCGCCACTCATTACTCGCCACTCGCCACTCATTACTCGCCACTCATTACTCGCCACTCATTACTCGCCACTCAACACTCGCCACTCATTACTTGCCACTCATTACTCATTACTCGCCACTCATTACTCGCCACTCATTACTCGCCACTCATTACTTGCCACTCGCCACTCGCCACTCGCCACTCAATACTCGCCACTCATTACTTTACTTGCCACTCATTACTCGCCACTCGCCACTTGCCACTCATTACTCGCCACTCAACACTCGCCACCCATTACTCACCACTCATTACTTGCCACTCATTACTTGCCACTCGCCACTCATTACTCGCCACTCATTACTCGCCACTCGCCACTTGCCACTCATTACTCGCCACTCACCACTCATTACTCGCCTCTCATTACTCGCCACTCATTACTCGCTACTTATTACTCGCCACTCATTACTCGCCACTCATTACACGCCACTCGCCACTCATTACTCGCCACTCGCCACTCGAAACTCATTACTCGCCACTCGCCACTCATTACTCGCCACTCATTACTCGCCACTCATTACTCGCCACTCATTACTCGCCACTCGTTACTCGCCACTCGCCACTCGCCACACGAAACTCATTACTCGCCACTCGCCACTCATTACTCGCCACTCATTACTCGCCACTCATTACTCGCCACTTGCCACTCGCCACTAATTACTCGCCACTCGCCACTCGCCACTCACCACTCGCCACTCACCACTCATTACTCGTCATTTGCACTCCACACTCGCCACTCGCCACTCATTACTCGCCACTCATTATTCGCCACTCATTACTGGCCACTCATTACTCGCCACTCGCCACTCATTACTCGCCATTCGCCACTCTTTACTCGCCACTCATTACTCGCCACTCATTACTCGCCACTCATTACTCACCACTCATTACTCGCCACTCGTTACTCGCCACTCGCCACTCGCCACTCGCCACTTGAAACTCATTATTCGTCACTCGCCACTCATTACTCTCCACTCATTACTCGCCACTCAATACTCGCCACTCATTACTCGCCACTCATTACTCGCCACTCGTTACTCACCACTCGCCACTCGCCACTCGAAAATCATTACTCGCCACTAGCCACTCGCCACTCATTACTCTCTACTCGCCACTCTTTACTCGCCACTCGCCACTCGCCACTCATTACTCGCCACTCACCACTCATTACTCGCCACTCGCCACTCCCTACTCGCCACTCGACACTCATTACTCGCCACTCATTACTCGCCACTCATTACTCGCCACTCGCCACTCATTACTCGCCACTCGCCACTCATTACTTGCCACTCATTACTCGCCACTCATTACTCGCCACTCGCCACTCATTACTCGCCACTCATTACTCGCCACTCATTACTCGCCACTCAACACTCGCCACTCATTACTTGCCACTCATTACTCATTACTCGCCACTCATTACGTGCCACTCATTACTCGCCACTCATTACTCGCCACTCGCCACTCGCCACTCATTACTTGCCACTCGCCACTCAATACTCGCCACTCATTACTTGCCACTCATTACTCGCCACTCGCCACTCGCCACTCATTACTCGCCACTCAACACTCGCCACCCATTACTCACCACTCATTACTTGCCACTCATTACTTGCCACTCGCCACTCATTACTCGCCACTCATTACTCGCCACTCGCCACTTGCCACTCATTGCTCGCCACTCACCACTTATTACTCGCCACTCATTACTCGCTACTCATTACTCGCCACTCATTACTCGCCACTCATTACTCGCCACTCGCCACTCATTACTCGCCACTCGCCACTCGAAAATCATTACTCGCCACTCGCCACTCATTACTCGCCACTCATTACTCGCCACTCATTACTCGCCACTCGTTACTCGCCACTCGCCACTCGCCACTCATTACTCGCCACTCATTACTCGCTACTCGCCACTCGCCACTTGCCACTCGCCACTAATTACTCGCCACTCGCCACTCGTCACTCACTACTCGCCACTCACCACTCATTACTCGTCATTTGCACTCCACACTCGCCACTCGCCACTCATTACTCGCCACTCATTACTCGCCACTCATTACTGGCCACTCATTACTCGCCACTCGCCACTCATTACTCGCCATTCGCCACTCTTTACTCGCCACTCATTACTCGCCACTCATTACTCGCCACTCATTACTCGCCACTCATTACTCACCACTCATTACTCGCCACTCATTACTCGCCACTCGCCACTCTTTACTCACCACTCGCCACTCGCCACTCATTACTCGCCACTCACCATTCATTACTCGCCACTCGCCACTCCCCACTCGCCACTCGCCACTCATTACTCGCCACTCATTACTCGCCACTCATTACTCACCACTCATTACTCGCCACTCGCCACTCATTACAAGCCACTCGCCACTCATTACTCGCCACTCATTACTCGCCACTCATTACTCGCCACTCATTACTCGCCACTCATTACTCGCCACTCGCCACTCATTACTCGCCACTCATTACTCGCCACTCATTACTCGCCACTCAACACTCGCCACTCATTACTTGCCACTCATTACTCATTACTCGCCACTCATTTCTCGCCACTCATTACTCGCCACTCATTACTCGCCACTCGCCACTCGCCACTCATTACTCGCCACTTGCCACTCAATACTCGCCACTCATTACTTGCCACTCATTACTCGCCACTCGCCACTTGCCACTCATTACTCGCCACTCAACACTCGCCACCCATTACTCACCACTCATTACTTGCCACTCATTACTTGCCACTCGTCACTCATTACTCGCCACTCATTACTCGCCACTCGCCACTTGCCACTCATCACTCGCCACTCACCACTCATTACTCGCCTCTCATTACTCGCCACTCATTACTCGCCACTCATTACTCGCCACTCATTACTCGCCACTCATTACTCGCCACTCGCCACTCATTACTCGCCACTCGCCACTCGAAACTCATTACTCGCCACTCGCCACTCATTACTCGCCACTCATTACTCGCCACTCATTACTCGCCACTCATTACTCGCCACTCGTTACTCGCCACTCGCCACTCGCCACACGAAACTCATTACTCGCCACTCACCACTCATTACTCGTCATTTGCACTCCACACTCGCCACTCGCCACTCATTACTCGCCACTCATTACTCGCCACTCATTACTGGCCACTCATTACTCGCCACTCGCCACTCATTACTCGCCATTCGCCACTCTTTACTCGCAACTCATTACTCGCCACTCATTACTCGCCACTCATTACTCGCCACTCATTACTCACCACTCATTACTCGCCACTCGTTACTCGCCACTCGCCACTTGCCACTCGCCACTTGAAACTCATTACTCGCCACTCGCCACTCATTACTCGCCACTCATTACTCGCCACTCCCCACTCTTTACTCACCACTCGCCACTCATTACTCGCCACTCACCACTCATTACTCGCCACTCGCCACTCCCCACTCGCCACTCGCCACTCACTACTCGCCACTCATTACTCGCCACTCATTACTCGCCACTCGTTACTCACCACACGAAACTCATTACTCGCCACTCGCCACTCATTACTCGCCACTCATTACTCGCCACTCATTACTCGCCACTTGCCACTCGCCACTAATTACTCGCCACTCGCCACTCGCCACTCACTACTCGCCACTCACCACTCATTACTCGTCATTTGCACTCCACACTCGCCACTCGCCACTCATTACTCGCCACTCATTACTCGCCACTCATTACTGGCCACTCATTACTCGCCACTCGCCACTCATTACTCGCCATTCGCCACTCTTTACTCGCCACTCATTACTCGCCACTCATTACTCGCCACTCATTACTCACCACTCATTACTCGCCACTCGTTACTCGCCACTCGCCACTCGCCACTTGAAACTCATTACTCGCCACTCGCCACTCATTACTCGCCACTCATTACTCGCCATTCGCCACTCTTTACTCACCACTCGCCACTCGCCACTCATTACTCGCCACTCACCACTCATTACTCGCCACTCGCCACTCCCCACTCGCCACTCGCCACTCATTACTCGCCACTCATTACTCGACACTCATTACTCGCCACTCATTACTCGCCACTCGCCACTCATTACTCGCCACACGCCACTCATTACTCACCACTCATTACTTGTCACTCATTACTCGCCACTCATTACTCGCCACTCATTACTCGCCACTCATTACTCGCCACTCGCCACTCGAAACTCATTACTCGCCACTCGCCACTCATTACTCGCCACTCATTACTCGCCACTCATTACTCGCCACTCGCCACTCGCCACTAATTACTCGCCTCTCACCACTCGCCACTCATTACTCGCCACTCACCACTCATTACTTGTCACTCGCCACTCCCCACTCGCCACTCGCCACTCATTACTCGCCACTCATTACTCGCCACTCATTACTGGCCACTCATTACTCGCCACTCGCCACTCATTACTCGCCATTCGCCACTCTTTACTCTCCACTTATTACTCGCCACTCATTACTTGCCACTCATTACTCGCCACACATTACTCGCCACTCATTACTCGCCACTCATTACTCGCCACTTGCCACTCGCCACTCGAAACTCATTACTCGCCACTCGCCACTCATTACTCGCCACTCATTACTCGCCACTCATTACTCGCCACTTGCCAATCTTTACTCGCCACTCGCCACTCGCCACTCATTACTCGCCACTCACCACATATTACTCGCCACTCGCCACTCCCCACTCGCCACTCGCCACTCATTACTCGCCACTCAATACTCGCCACTCATTACTCGCCACTCATTACTCGCCACTCGCCACTCATTACTAGCCACTTGCCACTCATTACTCGCCACTCATTACTCGCCACTCGCCACTCTTCACTCGCCACTCATTACTCGCCACTCATTCCTCGCCACTCAACACTCGCCACTCATTACTTGCCACTCATTACTCATTACTCGCCACTCATTACTCGCCACTCATTACTCGCCACTCATTACTCGCCACTCGCCACTCGCCACTCATTACTCGCCACTTGCCACTCAATACTCGCCACTCATTACTTGCCACTCATTACTCGCCACTCGCCACTCGCCACTCATTACTCGTCACTCAACACTCGCAACCCATTACTCACCACTCATTACTTGCCACTCATTACTTGCCACTCGCCACTCATTACTCGCCACTCATTACTCGCCACTCGCCACTTGCCACTCATTACTCGCCACTCACCACTCATAACTCGCCACTCATTACTCGCCACTCATTACTCGCCACTCATTACTCGCCACTCATTACTCGCCACTCATTACTCGCCACTCATTACTCGCCACTCGCCACTCATTACTTGCCACTCGCCACTCGAAACTCATTACTCGCCACTCGCCACTCATTACTCGCCACTCATTACTCGCCACTCATTACTCGCCACTCATTACTCTCCACTCGTTACTCGCCACTCGCCACTCGCCACTCGAAACTCATTACTCGCCACTCGCCACTCATTACTCGCCACTCATTACTCGCCACTCATTACTCGCCACTTGCCACTCGTCACTAATTACTCGCCACTCGCCACTCGCCACTCACTACTCGCCACTCACCACTCATTACTCGTCATTCGCACTCCCCACTCGCCACTCGCCACTCATTACTCGCCACTCATTACTCGCCACTCATTACTGGCCACTCATTACTCGCCACTCGCCACTCATTACTCGCCATTCGCCACTCTTTACTAGCCACTCATTACTCGCCACTCATTGCTCGCCACTCATTACTCACCACTCATTACTCGCCACTCGTTACTCGCCACTCGCCACTCGTCACTTGAAACTCATTACTCGCCACTCGCCACTCATTACTCGCCACTCATTACTCGCCACTCATTACTCGCCACTCGCCACTCTTTACTCACCACTCGCCACTCGCTACTCATTACTTGCCACTCACCACTCATTACTCGCCACTCGCCACTCCCCACTCGCCACTCGCCACTCATTACTCGCCACTCATTACTCGCCACTCATTACTCGCCACTCATTACTCGCCACTCACCACTAATTACTCGCCACTCGCCACTCATTACTCGCCACTCATTACTCGCCACTCATTACTCGCCACTCATTACTCGCCACTCAATACTCGCCACTCGCCACTCATTACTCGCCACTCATTACTCGCCACTTGCCACTCGCCACTCATTACTTGCCACTCATTACTCGCCACTCATTACTCTTCACTCATTACTCGCCACTCAATACTCGCCACTCATTACTCGCCACTCATTACTCGCCACTCGCCACTCGCCACTCGAAACTCATTACCCGCCACTCGCCACTCGCCACTCATTACTCGCCACTCGCCACTCTTTACTCGCCACTCATTACTCGCCACTCACCACTCATTACTCGCCACTCGCCACTCCCCACTCGCCACTCCCCACTCGCCACTCGCCACTCATTACTCGCCACTCGCCACTCATTACTCGCCACTCGCCACTCATTACTCGCCACTCATTACTCGCCACTCATTACTCGCCACTCATTACTCGCCACTCAACACTCGCCACTCATTACTTGCCACTCATTACTCATTACTCGCCACTCATTACTTGCCACTCATTACTCGCCACTCATTACTCGCCACTCGCCATTCGCCACTCATTACTCGCCACTCGCCACTCAATACTCGCCACTCATTACTTGCCACTCATTACTCGCCACTCGCCACTAGCCACTCATTACTCGCCACTCAATACTCGCCACTCATTACTCACCACTCATTACTTGCCACTCATTACTTGCCAATCGCCACTCATTACTCGCCACTCACCACTTGCCACTCATTACTCGCCACTCACCACTCATTACTCGCCATTCATTACTCGCCACTCATTACTCGCCACTCATTACTCGCCACTCATTACTCGCCACTCATTACTTGCCACTCGCCACTCATTACTCGCCACTCGCCACTCGAAACTCATTACTCGCCACTCGCCACCCATTACTCGCCACTCGCCACTCATTACTCGCCACTCATTACTCGCCACTCATTACTCACCACTCGTTACTCGCCACTCGCCACTCACCACTCGAAACTCATTACTCGCCACTCGCCACTCATTACTCGCCACTTGCCACTCGCCACTAATTACTCGCCACTCGCCACTCGCCACTCACTACTCGCCACTTACCACTCATTACTCGTCATTTGCACTCCCCACTCGCCACTCGCCACTCATTACTCGCCACTCATTACACGCCACTCATTACTGGCCACTCATTACTCGCCACTCGCCACTCATTACTCGCCATTCGCCACTCTTTACTCGCCACTCATTACTCGCCACTCATTACTCGCCACTCATTACTCGCCACTCATTACTCACCACTCATTACTCGCCACTCGTTACTCGCCACTAGCCACTCGCCACTTGAAACTCATTACTCGCCACTCGCCACTCATTACTCGCCACTCATTACTCGCCACTCATTACTCGCCACTCATTACTCGCCACTCGCCACTCATTACTCGCCACTCGCCACTCATTACTCGCCACTCATTACTCGCCACTCGCCACTCATTACTCGCCACTCATTACTCGCCACTCATTACTCGCCACTCATTACTCGCCACTCAACACTCGCCACCCATTACTCACCACTCATTACTCGCCACTCGCCACTCCCCACTCGCCACTTGCCACTCATTTCTCGCCACTCATTACTTGCCACTCATTACTCATTACTCGCCACTCATTACTCGCCACTCATTACTCGCCACTCATTACTCGCCACTCGCCACTCATTACTCGCCACTCGCCACTCGCCACTCGCCACTCAACACTCGCCACCCATTACTCACCACTCATTGCTTGCCACTCATTACTTGCCACTCGCCACTCATTACTCGCCACTCATTACTCGCCACTCGCCACTCATTACTCGCCACTCGCCACTCATTACTCGCCACTCATTACTCGCCACTCGCCACTCATTACTCGCCACTCATTACTCGCCACTCATTACTCGCCACTCATTACTCGCCACTCAACACTCGCCACTCATTACTTGCCACTCATTACTCATTACTCGCCACTCATTACTCGCCACTCATTACTCGCCACTCATTACTCGCCACTCGCCACTCGCAACTCATTACTCGCCACTCGCCACTCAATACTCGCCACTCATTACTCGCCACTCGCCACTCGCCACTCATTACTCGCCACTCAACACTCGCCACCCATTACTCACCACTCATTACTTGCCACTCATTACTTGCCACTCGCCACTCATTACTCGCCACTCATTACTCGCCACTCGCCACTTGCCACTCATTACTCGCCACTCACCACTCATTACTCGCCACTCATTACTCGCCACTCATTACTCGCCACTCATTACTCGCCACTCATTACTCGCCACTCAATACTCGCCACTCGCCACTCATTACTCTCCACTCATTACTCGCCACTCATTACTCGCCACTCGCCACTCGCCACTCATTACTCGCCACTCAACACTCGCCACCCATTACTCACCACTTATTACTTGCCACTAATTACTCGCCACTCGCCACTCGCCACTCATTACTCACAACTCATTATTCGCGACTCATTACTCGCCACTTGCCACTCATTACTCGCCACTCGCCACTCATTACTTGCCACTTATTACTCGCCACTCATTACTCGCCACTCGCCACTCATTACTCGCCACTTATTACTCGCCACTCATTACTCGCCACTCGCCACTCATTACTCGACACTTGCCACTCATTACTCGCCACTCGCCACTCATTACTCGCCACTCATTACTCGCCACTTGTCACTCGCCACTCATTACTCGCCACTCAATACTCGCCACTCATTACTCGCCACTCAACACTCGCCACTCATTACTTGCCACTCATTACTCGCAACTCGGTACTCGCCACTCATTACTCACCACTCATTACTCGCCACTCATTACTCGCCACTCGCCACTCATTACTCGCCACTCATTACTCGCCACTCGCCACTCGAAACTCATTACTCGCCACTCGCCACTCATTACTCGCCACTCATTACTCGCCACTCATTTCTCGCCACTCGCCACTAGCCACTCATTACCCGCCACTCATTACTCGCCACTCGAAAACTCATTACTTGCCACTAATTACTCGCCACTCGCCACTCATTACTCGCCACTCAACACTCGCCACCCATTACTCACCACTTATTACTTGCCACTCATTACTCGCCACTCATTACTCGCCACTCATTACTCGCCACTCATTACTCGACACTCGAAACTCATTACTCGCCACTCATTACTCGCCACTCGCCACACATTACTCGCCACTCATTACTCGCCACTCATTACTCGCCACTCATTACTCGCCACTCATAACTCGCCACTCATTACTCACCACTCGCCACTCACCACTCGCCACTCGAAACTCATTACACGCCACTCGCCACTCATTACTCGCCACTCATTACTTGCCACTCATTACTCGCCACTCGCCACTCATTACTCGCCACTCGCCACTCATTACTCGCCACTCGCCACTCATTACTCGCCACTTATTACTCGCCACTCATTACTCGCCACTCGCCACTCATTACTCGCCGCTCATTACTCGCCACTCTTTACTCGCCACTCGCCACTCATTACTCGCCACTCACCACTCATTACTCGTCACTCATTACTCGCCACTCGCCACTCGAAACTCATTACTCGCCACTCGCCACTCATTACTTGCCACTCATTACTCGCCACTCGCCACTCGCCACTCATTACTCGCCACTCATTACTCGCCACTTGCCACTCATTACTCGCCACTCATTACTCGCAACTCGCGACTCATTACTCGCCACTCATTACTTGCCACTCATTACTTTCCACTCAACACTCGCCACTCGCCACTTATTACTCGCCACTTGCCACTCATTACTCGCCTCTCATTACTCGCCACTCGCCACTCATTAATCGCCACTCATTACTCGCCACTCGCCACTCGCCACTCATTACCTGCCACTTGCCACTCATTACTCGCCACTCACCATTCATTACTCGCCACTCGCCACTCACCACTCATTACTCGCCACTCATTACTCGCCACTCGCCACTCATTACTCGCCACTCGCCACTCATTACTCGCCACTCACCACTCATTACTCGTCACTCATTACTCGCCACTCGCCACTCGAAACTCATTACTCGCCACTCGCCACTCATTAATCGCCACTCATTACTCGCCACTCGCCACTCGCCACTCATTACCTGCCACTTGCCACTCATTACTCGCCACTCACCATTCATTACTCGCCACTCGCCACTCACCACTCATTACTCGCCACTCATTACTCGCCACTCGCCACTCATAACTCGCCACTCGCCACTCATTACTCGCCACTCACCACTCATTACTCGTCACTCATTACTCGCCACTCGCCACTCGCCACTCATTAATCGCCACTCATTACTCGCCACTCGCCACTCGCCACTCATTACCTGCCACTTGCCACTCATTACTCGCCACTCACCATTCATTACTCGCCACTCGCCACTCACCACTCATTACTCGCCACTCATTACTCGCCACTCAACACTCGCCACCCATTACTCACCACTCATAACTCACCACTCATTACTCGCCACTCACCACTCATTCCTCGCCACTCGCCACTCATTACTCGCCACTAATTACTCACCACTCATTACTCGCCACTCGCCACTCATTACTCGCCACTCATTACTCGCCACTCGCCACTCGCCACTCATTACTCACCACTCAACACTCGCCACCCATTACTCACCACTCATTACTTGCCACTCATTACTCGCCACTTGCCTCTCGCCACTCATTACTCACCACTCATTGCTCGCCACTCATTATTCACCACTCACCACTCATTACTCGCCACTCGCCACTCATTACTCGCAACTCATTACTCGCCACTCATTACTCGCCAATCGCCACTCATTACTCGCCACTCATTACTCGCCACTCGCCACTCGAAACTCATTACTCGCCACTCGCCACTCATTACTCGCCACTCATTACTCGCCACTCATTTCTCGCCACTCGCCACTCGCCACTCATTACTCGCCACTCGCCACT